>JAJIBD010026289.1:0-40506 GCA_021461705.1 Cryptotis parvus
CCAGGCCTCTAAAGGCTCGTAGTTCCTCCTGTTCTAAATTTAACAATCAAAGAGCAAAGCTCTGGGAGCTTCGCAACATTCCTCAAAACCATTCTTTATTTTGGTCTTTTCTAATGCTAATTTCTTGTGATTTTTTGAGATAAAACTGCACCTCCCCAACGGGAGCAGAGTGCAAGTTCTGGACAGCAAGTTGTTAAGTTTAGAAGTACATGCTTTCCTAAACCTTTTGGTTTAAGGAAATGAAAAGGCAGATTTCTTGGTGGCATCTTTATTTAATTCAGCTGGAAAAAAGCTTTAGGCTCAATCTACAGTTGCCTGCCACCTTCATGAAGTACCATAGCTTTTCCATAAAGATAAACCGGACTAAATTGTCCGCTTTTTATTTGTCTGTGCTCCGTCCCACGTGGCTGGAGGTTTGCAGACAATTATGTTATGTGATTGAATATTTATGGCAAATGACTTATGGCAAATGGATAGTTTTGGCGAATGATTTATGGTAAATGTTATGGCTAAGAACAAAGTGTTAAATGTGCTCAAAAAACTTTCAAAATTCGGTTATTAAAGCAACAAAAAACAGGTATCTTTAACATTATTCACCTTAAACTTGTCTCAAGGACAGCCGCTAAAAAACACTGATGCAAACTCAAAAAACCAGTAAATTCACCTAAGTAAAAACTGTTCCTAAATGGCTTGCAGGTTTAAAAGCACCTAATTTCTTTCAATATAAAGTCTTAATTTTAAATTGCAAACTGTTCAAACCTCCCGAATTGGTTCATTTCTTAATAATGATAACCTTGCTTTGCAGCCTGTTAAACATGGTCCATCTTAAATAACAACAATTTTGCTTTGCAGCTTGTTGATCTTGGTTCGTCTATAATAAAAATAACCTTGCATTGCAGCCAGTTAATGCTTTCGCTGGAGATAACCCCTTCTTTCTTAAAAAAAAAAAAAAAAAACTGCCTTGGAGCCAGTTTAAAGGTAAAAGCACCTAAACAACCCTCCAAAAGGTGCCATAAAAAAAAAATGTATTTTCTAAGTGTTTAATGTGTAAGTGTCTTAATATTTCCTTGCTGCTTTGAAGTGTTTAAAGGTGAAAGCACCCTGAATAACCCTCAAGAAGAAGATATTTTGTAAGACTTTTCTAAGGTTTTTATCTATAAAAATGACTAATGAAGTTTCTTCAGGTTTTAAAGAAAAATAGACTGCCGTGTATGATGTTCAGTGTCAAGGTTTTAAAACTAATAAGTTTTTCTAATGTTTTGTTTACAGGTAAAAAAATAAGAAAAAATTAAAATTAAAAAAAGGAGAAAAAAAGGTGAACTCCAAGTATAGTGCTCAATATCAAAATCTGCTAACAACTAATAAAAAAATTTTAATGCTTTTGTTCAAAAGATTTACAGAAAAAGAACTTGGCTGCAGATTCTTTCTATGTTGCTCGAGGCTTTGGACTCTGATCACAGTGCTCATTACAAAAATGTCTGCTAAATCAATGAAAAATTGTTTTTTCTAATGATTCTGTTCACAGGATGAGATATTCGAATCCAGTGAACCTGCCTCCAGTGCTCAATACTCCGAGACTCCTAAAACAGTGCTCGCTAAAAATTTAATAATTTGCAAAACTAATTTTCCCAATGCTCTATTCATAGGAAAAGACCACTTTCTCACCATCATTTGCCGGCTTTATATTTCACGAAGCGCTTGACTCGTTACCATTTATCACCCTAAATGGGTCACATATACAGCTGTAAGATATTGATCGATCAAATGTATGTGTGCGTGTGTGTGCATGTGGTGGACCATTATGTTTGTGATTAATGTTGTGTCTATGTTATGTCTCAACTACTACCTTCTCAATTTCTTGACGCACTACAAACCTCTATTACATTCATCAGCTCCACTGCTGATCCACTAGATTTATCAATTTTAAAATCATCAATTCTCATACTTATTTCCCTGCTCCACCCATGTTGGAGCTTCTTTATATTCTTCTCTCCATCCCAAACTTGGATCCCTACAAAGCCTTAAAATCCTACTTGTGATTAACCTCGAAAAGTGTTTTTGTCTCGCCTAAGCTACAGGTACAGTTACCGGTGCCAATGTTCCCTTGCTGAAGAAGCCCTGCAAGACGCCCACACGAGTGTTCCAGACACCTGTTCCAGCACTCAAGACTCCTGTTCCAGAATTCGAGATACTTGTTCCTGTGTTCCTGAAACCCGATCCAGTGTTCCTGACAATTCAACGAGTTCAGATCGCTGCTCTCCAAAGACTCATACTCATATGATCACCGCTATTGCTGTTCCAGAAGTAGCCCCACAGACTTTGTTCCAGACACGCCGACTTTACATAAAATATAGCAAATTGACTCTCTCACAAATTATGGACAGTGCAAACTACAGTCCGTTATAATCAGACAGCTAAAAACACTTTATCTTGAACTTTGCTTTGGGTCCAAAAAACAAGTTAGGATCCTAAAGTAACATGTATTATCATTTTGTAATTGAAATTGTTTTTTCTTATCTTAATTTTCTGTACATTACTAAATATTTCTTACCTTTTCAATTTTTATTAGTAAACTAATCAGGGGAGTTGTTGCAGGACTCCTAAGGGCCGCTGCATCTGCTCTGGATTGCCCCCCGAAAATCACTCCGTAGATAAGGGGGTAGTATAAATGTGGCAGTTTATCTGACCATGTATGCTGTACCAGCTGGTATAAATATTCTCCCATGCTATCACAATCATCGTGGGACTAGCTAGATCTTACCAGCATATTAGCCTGGCCACGTAAGGACACCTAAGTAATTAGACCAGAGAGAAATGCTGTTTGCTTCCAAACAAACAAGCATGGCCCCCTGATAAAATATAAAACTACAATGAAGTAGAGGAGACTTGTGAAGGCTTGGAGAAATATTTAAATGGCATTGGTGTTGATCTTTGGTACAGTGACCTGCCATCTCAGAAACCCCCCCTTCTCTACATTTCCAAAGGCATTCGGCTCAAAACATTAGCACAGTAAAGGCCCTAGGTGAGATGCAGGGAGGGACAACCAGAGGGCATTGGACCCTCCCTGCTTCCCATAACAATGGGAGGAAGGTCTGAGTTGCGGGGGGTATAAACTAGCCGGTTCTGCTCTCCCAGGCTTACTTCTTCCGGTGGGATCTCGCCTTGTGAGCGTTTATTCCCCTTGGAAGTTTCACACGTGGTGGTCGCCATCTTGGCCTACACGTGGCTGGGGTTCTAGCCTGGAATCCTAAGCATCGGGTTTTTCTTTTTTGCTGATTTGTATGCCTGAACCTGTGATAAGTAAAGCTTTTAAAACCTCATCGGATTTCTGAGTGTTCATCCATTCCTCGCCGGCCCGGAGGTAGAAGGGAACTCCGCTTCCCAGCACTGTCGGGGACCCGGCGGGGCGCCCGACACGGGCAGCTTGCCAGGCTTGCTGTGCAGTGGCATACTGTTGCAGTCACCTCTAAATAAAGCATTTATTGATGAACTGCGTGGCCACTAGTGGCCGTGTGAGCCGGGCTGTGATAGTCTGGTCTGCTGGGTGGAGTTGTGACGAGAGGGAAGTCTGGATGTGGAAAATGGCAGGCCCCATGGAGTGTGTGTGTGGGGGGAGGGTCGCCTGGCTTGTTCTGAGGCTCTGCTGGGGTGGCAGGCCAGGGCTAGAACCTGCCATGCCTCCTGGGCACCTCATGAGCAGCTGGGCACAGGGAGAGCAAGTAGCAGCTCTGCCCCATGTCTGAGAGTTTCTAAGAAAGAGGGAGGCCGGAGGCGTGCCGCGGCCGCCCGCCCGTTCCCCACGTCCCCAAGGCCCACACCGCCGGGATCCTGAGTGCAGAGCAAGATAACCCAGCACGCGTGTGACCCAAAAAAAAAAAAAAAAAAGTCAGTATAGGGCCAAAAGCTATTACAGGGGGTTAAAGCATTTGCCTTAAGCAAGGCTGACTCAAATTTAATCCCTGAGACACTGAAAGTGGTGTTGCCTTTACAGAAATTGTTTCTTTGAGGAGAAACATCAGTAGGATATGTTTATATGAATTTTATCTATTTTTAAGTCTATAGTGATGTTCATCAACATCTAAGTGACTCAGATATAATGTGTTATTTCACATAGAAAGTGGGGAACTGAATATGTGTTCAGAGAACATGTGACTTTTACCAGAAAGGTGGTCAGTTTCTCTGAGTCATCTGTAGTCTCCAATGAAACATATACTGGGAGGAGACATCTGGGTATAGTTTTACTTAATGGGAGTCTTGGATTTTAAATGAGGGCAACCACTAATCACTGGTATTGATGTCTTCTTGCTTTTGACAACCATGCCCTTTCTTTCTACCCACATCTATATGAGGAAATTGGTTTATTTAAAGAACTTTAGCTAATACAATAACAATCTAGGAAAAGAATTGCTACTCTTAGAGTTGAAACCGACCTGGGACTACTTTTGTCATTAAAAAGTTGCTTATATAACTCTAATATGAAAGTTAAAATTTTGATGAGATACAAGCTCATGATGAACACAAATGGAATGTTTCATTGAATGGCATAGAATTGAAAAGTATGATTTATTTTTGATAGCCATGACATCTTTCATAGATTTTTCATAGCCAAATACATCTATATCATTTCATTTTAAAGATTATTTATAAAGTTCAAACAGGTTTAAGAACATAAACAGCTAAAATTTCTTCGAATTATATTATTTTCATGGTCATTTGTTATACATTCAAGACATCTTAAATAAAAAATCAAATTGCTTATATATATATTACAACATAAAGTAAGTCCATATGTAGTGAAATGCAAACAGTGGATGTGTTTATAAACATTCTAACATTCAAATTTCTAGAGGCATTGAAAATATTATAAGTTTAAGTTGAATAATCTGTTTAAAAATTCCCAATTTTTCTAGCAAGAAAGATTTGTGTTACATATATTATCAAACTATCTCTAATTTTAAGCTTAAAAGTACTTTAAAAAACGATTGTCATATAGCGTGATGGCCTGCTCAGAATATCTTATAAATGAAATGTTGCATTTATGGCCTCTTCTGGATAAAACTTGTATCTGTGCTGTCTAAGCAACAAGTCATTAGATCAGAGAGTGGCAACAAAGACTAAAAGATAAATATCTTATCTCAAAAGCTTAAATAGTTACATGTGACTTGGGACTGAACAAATGTAGTAATTTCTGCTACAGTCCAGAAACCGGAATGTGGTTCTCAGTACTTTCTGGACAGATCATCTAATTCAATTTAAATTTTAGGCTGTTGGCCAATAGGAATGGCATATATGTTCATTCAAATACTGTACAACTGGATTGCTAATGTCACTACCTGTTTGGACTCCTTTACACATTCCCTGGTTTTCTAATTGTTCTCCCCAAATTCTCTACGTGGAAGAGCAATTTTGGTGTGGGCTTCTCATTCCCCATGGATCTATTCTATTTTCTCAAATAACATCTCTGAGTTACTCAATTGGGTTAAGAAAAGTATGGCCAGGATTCCAACTATACTGTAACCTATTTTTATTCAATTTCTAGAGATTGTAGGGCTATAAAATGTGATTTCCATTCATATTGATGATGACTACAGGATGAAGCCACAAGCACACATTGTAAAATAAAAAAAATTGAAGTGCTTTTTGATTAAAGGCGGAGAAATAACAGTCATCTGAAGTTTCGATGAAGCTCTTGAAGACATGCTTAATGCTCTCATTTGAGTTAGAAGACACAAGGGAAAAGAATTTGATGAAGTAAAGTGTAGTAGATCATATTGTACTGGTGCACTGAAGCATAGGAGAATCATTACTATAATTTAAGTAATAATAAAATTTATCGAGAGAAGATTCATGATGACTGAGATCACATTGCTATGGGAAAATAAACTTCCCTGCATTCTGAGTCAATTTAGCAACCCGTGGATTCATATTGAGAAATGTACCTAATCCCCCTAATTCCTCTGTAGAAAAAAACATCTTATTTCTGAGGTAGACCTAAAAACAGCAAACCTAAAGCAGGAATGTCTCCTGTCTCCTTTCCATATCACCAAAAGGGAAATTCCCCAAACAAGTTTTCAAATGTGAGCTTTCCAGCTACCCACAATAACCTATAATTTCAAGCCTTTTAAGGTCATTCTGGGAGAGAGGTTTAAGATGAGAGTGTTCTCTTTCCTTTTTGAAAAAAAGAAACCTCTGGTTTTCCAAACATTTCATAAACCTCTGGAACTCTTTAGAGTGAGCCAGAAGTGGAAAAAGTAACTGTAACTTCTCGGAAAAAATTAGTAGTAGCTGTTGAAAAGAGCATTTTTTAGTAATCCAGACAGTGAGGAAGTTTGGACATAGCTGAACAGTGTAGATAAAATTGACCAGCTTTGGAGGCATTGCTGGTCAGGTAGCTGGTCTGAAAATGGCTGGGCAGTACTAGTTTCCTAGGGTTACCATAACAAAATACCACAAGTTGATGACATAGAACAATAGAAATGTATTCTCTCTCACAGGTCTGGGAGACTGGATGTCGAAAATCAAGGTGTCAGCAGAGTCCTGATCTCTCTGCCTTGGGTGTGACATGGTCCTGTGGTCTGGCCACTGCACAATTTGTATCAGGAAATTGGGATGGTGAGCTAACTGGAAGGGAAGGTCTGTAAGGTTCATTGTGAAATTGCAGACAGACCTTTACAGACATCCTATTTCCTGCATAGGGAGTACTGCTTGAGGTAGCTCTGTGGGAGACTGAAGGAGATTTTGACAAGACTTAGGGGACTCCTTTTGTGTTGCTACTGAGTGTAAATAGTTTTTTACTTTTATCAAGAAACGTTTGTGTGTGTCAGCTCTTAATATATTACAGAAAAATAACTATACATCATTTAAAAAAATAGATTGCAGAGTTGGTTTAATGGGTGAGCACAGGCTTTGCCTGCAGGAGATCCGGGTTCTGCCCCCTCTATTAAATGCTACTCTGAGCACCAGGGGTGATCCCTGAACACTGGAAGTGATTCTCAAATCTAATCTCAACAGAGTTGGGATTAGGGCCCAGAAACACCAGGCATGACCCCCCAAACCAAACCAATAAAAACAAACCATAATATAATTATATTAATACTTTACAAGTTGTCTTAAAAATCTTAATCTAAAGAAGTACTATTAGTTACTTTATATAGCATGGTTTGTCAAATGAGGGATAGTACCGTGGGAAACCTGCAATATTTAGTTCATGATATAGCTGGATTCTCTATCTTTGTGAGAGGATATATAAAAAATGGGAACATTATTTACAAATACATCTTTAAATATATTTGTATAGAATAAATATATTTATATACAAATTTCCTTATTTGCCTCATGACCGAGCCCTGTGGAGATGCCGTACTGCTGAAACCTCCAGGTACGCCCATCTTCAGGCTGAGAAATTTACGGTCTTCTTGAAGTGGAGGCAGGCAACATTCCCCAACCTCCAGTACTTTGGACTGGAGCAGCCTCAAGCAGACATTCCCACATCCCACAACCACCGCCATGTAAGCTCATTTATCTGCCCAGCTCTACAGACTCGCTTATTAAATCTTGGAAGAGATCAAGCAAGCTGCAAAAATTCCTCAGGTACACCACATAGCTGTAAACTATGGGGTTTTTTGTATGATGTTTGGGCCTCTAACAATAATGTACAGGGATTAGTGATGGCTCTGTGCCCAGGAATTATTTCTGGTGGTCCTAGGGGACCATATGAAATGAAGGGAATTGAACTTGGGTCAGCTGTGTGCAAGACAAGTGCACTACCCACTATACTATCTCTCTGCTCATAGGCTGAAAACTCTGGTGTGCTCTCAGGAGAGGGGTTGGACCAAGTCATGGCCCTTCCAAAGTCCCAGCAGTCACATTCTCACCCTCACAGCTACTGCCATGCAAATGGATCAACTTTACTAAGCTCCATAGATATGCCAAATTTCCACAAACTCCAGTTACACCAATCTTCAGGCTAGAGAATTGTGGGGTCTTTTTGAAGTGGAGATGAGTATTCTCCCTACACACCCCCTTGTACCTTTAGAATTCTGGGAAATCAAACCCACATTTCACAACTACTGCCATGTAAATCACAGCCCAGTTAAATACTCTAGAGTTTCTGGAATGAGCGGTTAGGACACCTCCAAAATCGACAATACTGCATCTCAGTAGGAGCATTCCAAATTAGATGGGAAAGTAACATAGAGGCTAACTAAGCTCAATAAGGGAAAACAATAACATAGAAGGCTCAAGCAACAGTGAACAGATTATCAAACTCTCAGATAGGACTTAAAATCCCATGGTGATTTATAACAATTTTTTGCAAATTTTCTTTTACGAAAAATAATTTTTTGATAATTTTATTTCTTATTTAATTGTAACAAGCAATATCATTTGGTCACTTGATCACTTGACATTCTGTTATTCTTCAATTTGCTCGAATGGGCACCAGTAACTTTTCCATTTGACCCTATCACTTGCCAGTGTAGCCCAATGGCATCTGCTTGCTCCAGGAATACAAAGAACCTCAAACCGTTTGTTCAGGGTCTTGACAAAGAAGTCTGACCATCTTGTACGTGGACGGTCATGTGATATTTTGACATCCAGTGGGATCCAGTTGGTAATGGCTCTAGTCCAGTGGTCATCTTCAAGTTGCATTACATGTCCAGCACATCTGATTTTCGACCCCTTGGCAAATGAGACAGTGTCCCTGACTCTGGATCTTCGACGAAGGTTGGAACTCCGGATTCCTTCTCTCACTTGAGTGAAGTGGGTTATTACAAACATAACTCTTTCGATTCAACAAGCAATATAAACAAGCGATATAAAATGATTTATTTTGTGCCTGTTAATGGGGCAGGCTTGGGGGTTGGATGGGGAAAACGGTGACAATTGGAGAGGGAAGATTACACTGGTGGTGGATGGTTGTCGGAATATTGAAAGTCTGTAACAAAAAGTGTTGTGAACAATCCTTTAAACCGTGGTGTTTAAATAAAAGGGAAAAAGTAATATAAAATGCCAAAACCTACAACAACAACTACAACAAAAAAACCTGTTCCCTCCTAAATTCCCCATATGGTCTTTCTGTATCTAGGACAGAAAATAGCCTCTGTAAAATTAACATTTTTGTTTTTGTTTTCTATGTCACCTTCAGTATAATTTTTCTTCTAATATTTTTCACAAAATAACCTATCAGAGTAACTTGTTTTTATTTTTATTTGACTTGTCTCTTTCCCTTTCTGTCTTCCTTCCTTCCTCTTCCTTTTTCCTCTCTTTCTCACTCCCTTTGTTCAAGATAATGAATTCAAGAAATTGAATTTTTATTATCTTTGTAGATCTGTTTAGATAAATACTTTATGCTATTATTTATTTATGCTAAATTATAAGCATATATAATACTTTATGGATGAAAAATATTAAGTTTACTTCCAGACAAGTTAGGCATGAGAAAGGGCAGAAGAATTCTTTGAGAGTATAGCTTCAATGTAAAGTCAATCGTGAACATATTATATGTGAGTTTATCAGGTAGATGATATTTTTACCCAACATTTTCCATGCAGCTGAATTTCCAGTAGCTGAATCCCTGCTACATATAACACATATCAGTCTATAATAATTTTTAACCATGATGCCATTAGTGAAAGTATTCTATGAAGCCATAATTCTGCTGGCAGAATGGAAGAATTTGTACTGTTTTTTAAATATATATATATATATATATATATATATATATATGTATATATTTTTTTTTGCTTTTTTGGGTCACACCCGGCAATGCTCAGGGGTTACTCCTGGCTCTGCACTCAGGAATTACTCCTGGTGGTGCTCGGGGGACCATATGGGATGCTGGGGATTGAACACGGGTCGCATGGGCCAGCCGCGTGCAAGGCAAACACCCTATCCGCTGGGCTATCGCTCCGGCCCCAGAATTTGTACTGTTAAGGGAATCTCAAAGGACTAGAGAGATAGTACAGTAGGTAAAGAGCTTATTTTGCTGTTGATTAACTTGGTTCTAAGCACTGCATATGGTGAGCCCTTCTAGGAGTGAGTAATCCCTGACTACTGAGCCAGGATTAAAACCAAGACACTGCCAATTGTGGCAATATATATATTATATATATATATAAACATATATATAATATATATATATATGTATATATATACACACATATATATGTATATCTATAATTTTGATATCAATGATGAGGAAAAGGTATTTGGAATTGAGAAAAATTGGTGTGGTTTTTCTCCATAAAAAAAAGAAAAATCTTAACTGTTGTGTGTGTAATGGATCATTCAAGTTAATAAAAAACTTCAGAGGATTGTAAAGTGCTTTGTGAGAAAGAGTGATTTTTGAAATTCCAGAAGATTCCAACTTGGTTTTCAAAATAACAGAATATGAGATGATAAAATGTTGGATTTCTATTTAGGAGTTCTTTTTCAGTTAAATACTATGGAAAACAGGAAAGAAGAAATTGTGCTCTGATGAAGTCTCAGTGAGCATACCTGCTGACATTGAGGGAAATTCTGGGTAGATTTCAGCCTTTCCATACTATGCTGAAACATAGGACCAAGTTTGTCACTGTAGATATGACCTTGGTTAAGGAATGAATCAATCTCAAATTTTGTTTGTTGAATGTGGTTGCAAGTCTGATTTTCATTAGCTATAGAGAATAGTTTTATTAGTGATACATCAAAGTTTCCTTTGATCTCACCATTTTTATGCTACAGAGCTGCCTTTTGTTCCGAGCTCACAGAAGTAATCTCCTTGAGTACTATCTACACAAACAACATTTTCTAGAATTTTACAGGGAACAGCCAGGCAGTCACATGCTCTGTCCTACTATAAGGCAGAAATCTAAATACACATGACTTTCTGAAACTGAACGAAATTGTGTTCTCTAATCGATATTGTCACTATTGCTTGCTTTATCACATTTAGTATGAAAATTGAAGTGACCTGCTTATGTCAAAGTGCCTGCCATCCCAGACCAATAAGTAGTAAGTAATGACTATAAACCAAAAGATTTGACAGTGTAAACATTGGGCATATATGTTCTTTCCTCTCACATATTGCTCCTTTCAGAAATCAGGAGTTTTCGCCTTCATTACAATTAAAATGAGGCCCTAATTGGAGTGATTTTAGCAAGTTATTGCAAACACAAATCACTGAGGTAGTTTGAAAACCATGACAGGGATTTTAAATACATGAATCTTTCTATCCTGAACAATGACTAGAAAAGGCTTATTTTTAAACTTGAACAGACAGGCTGACAACAGCAAACATTGAGACATTAAGCAAGTGAACTTCTGAAATTTGTGAGTGCATCCATTTTAGGAATACAAGGGTGTGCCTTCTGCATTTTTTGGCAGCTGTGACTCTGTGGCTAGGTGAAAGTATTCAGACTAACCATGAATGGGAAAGAGTTGATAATTTAGGGTAGAGCACAGAGTGTTCAATTCAGCGCATAAGGAATAAGATAATATAATACCAACTGTGTCCGTGTACTTTAATGGATCTACTATATTAGCAAACTGGAAAAGTTATCTCTTCTGTTTGTATAAGCATGCCACTGATATTCCTCATCCCAAGACACATTCCAACCGTTTACATTTCATGCTTCCTGGAAAACAAAATCTCAGACTGCCTGGAAGATTTTGCTACTTTATGACATTACTGCCAGCTTTTCATTAGAACCATATTTAGTGGAATATCTTCAGAAGAATTTTATATACCAAAAAATAGACTCTCAACTATATAGTAAAACATTGATATAATTTGACAAATGATAATCAACTTGAAATAGAACCAAAGTTCTTTGTAGATAAATTATTTGTTGATTCAGTATTTACCTATATAACAAATGAAAAATATGTCACATAAAGGCCATTTACTGAATGTTTGTATTATATGGTGCCACATAGACACAGTTTAAGGACTCAAGAGAAAACTTCCAAAGAGCATGAAATCTGACTCCTCAGCCTGTTAGAGGGCAACCATGAGTGGTAAGAGACTTGGTCTCAGTAACACCATTACATATACATCACTTCCATTGTTTAACTATCTATACCAATGATTTTTATTCCTAGACTGTTTTTGTGGCTGTTTGTTAGTTCCACAGAAACCTTAAAAATGAAGTCTGGCAGAACCAGGGTAGAGAAAGCATTTATTTAGAGTAAATCAACTAGAAGGAAAACCATGCAATCATTTGCTGGTAATAGTATAAAGTTTTATCATCAGGTTAATGAAAGAATGTTATCTTTGGTACATGTTAGAAAAACAAAGCTCCACATGTAACTCATTCAATGCAGCAAGCTCAACTCTTCAAAAAATAAAGGCGAAACTAAATCTAAGCTTCAAGTATATTATACTGTAAGATCACTCAGTCATAAGGAAAGGCTTGGATGCAGAGTGATCTCTCTCGTACATGAAACTTAAAATACACAGCAAGAGAGCAAGGTCCAAAGGCAACATAATGGGAGAACTGATCCACACAAGTGAGTTGGGGATGTGAGGGTTGGGAGGGCTAAGTTTTGGGAGAGAGAGATGGATACACTGCTAACGGGAGAGGGTTTTGAATTATATGCATGCACAACCGACATTAATAACATTGTAAACCACAGACTGTCAATCAATAACAAAATTTTTAAAGTTTATTTTACTATAATATACTTAGGTTATCTAATTCTGACTAATTTGTGGAGTGGAATCATAGCACTAGACCTATTCACTCAAGTTGTCTTAGATAGTAAAAGTTAGAAAAAGATGCCAAGGAACTTAATCAAAGCTGATAAAATATAATAACATTTAATTGGATTTAACTTTTTCAAATTATATTGGAAATCAGAATTTCTTCAGTAGAACAATATACAACATTTGAAATTCACATGCTTCAGGTAATTTTATTTACAAGATGACTTGTCCTTAAGTCCTCTTTCCATGGACAATTTAATGTAAACATTGATTGATATTAACTTTAATTTTCATTTAGTTTGAAGTTGTGGAGTCAAGAATATTTTAAACCTTTGAAACTATAGCTAGCTCCAAAGAGGGTCTAGTTCCCTTCTAATAAATGTTGGAGATTTCTTAAGATGACTATCACCAAGCTCAAGAGTTGATAGCATATGCATGAACAGCACTATAATTTGGAGACATCCATAAATAATTGATGTTTTATGATTGTTATCCACTGTTGATGTAGTTTTTATTCTATAACCTCTCATGCCATATATTGACGTATTGAAAATTAAATGCACATGATGAAGATTATGTTTACTTCCTGTGGTAATTAGAAACAGAGGAGTATCTTACATGTTCTACATCTGAACCTGTGTGTCATCAATTACCTCCATAATCATCAATTAGCATGCTTGTCCTCTGTCCTTTAATGCCCACATCTCTCTTTCTATAGATTCTCAAACAATTTTATTACTACTATTTTTATGTTACTGTGTTTAGATTTTCTTGATTAGTGTTTATTCAGATGATCTTCATTTTCATGCAGCAGTTTTATCTTACAAGGTATGTTCACATTTTTAGCCTGAGATATACTTATATCACATATACACATACATTTTTTCTATTACGATATGTTCTGTTCTATGACCATGGGCTACAGATTGATTGTCAGACTGAGTCCTTTCAAGCATCCTGAAAGATGCCTCTGTATTTTTTTAAAAAATAATTAATTAATTTATGGGGGTTTGAGCCATCCAAGAAGTGCTCAGGCCTACTCGTGGCTCTGTGTTCAGAAATCATTCCTCCTGGTGCACAGATAGCCATAGGTAGTGAGAGGGATTGAACCAAGGTCAGCTGCATGTGACACAATTGCATTATGCCCTGCAATAGTACCCTAGCCCAGTGAAGGTAAGGAGGATTCTCAATTGTGGACTCAGAAACTATAAGACAAACCATGTAGAGGAAAGACTCACAGTCTAAAAAGTCTATACAAAGTAGAGAGTTAGTCACATTTCAGGCTGAAAAGACAAATTCAGGGACAGACAAGAACTGAGATAGAATGCCAATATCGGGGACATCACTTTGTGGTAGAGCCCTGCATATGACAGGCAACACACACACACACACACACACACACACACACCCCCATTTTACTCATATTAGGACAATTTATGAAAACTCTAAGTAACAATTGCGTAAAAGTAGGAGCAATAATCTGAACCAGGATAAAGAAGAAAAATATAAACAGAGATTAAGCAGTGAGGCTACAGAACTACACATGTCCTGAGGGGGCATTCCTAGAGTAATTTATTCACCTTATCATTTATTTTACACGACAGGGTATAGCATGTTTTTTTTACTTCAGTCTCCCATTCAAATAAATAAAATGGGGGTGATGGTAGAGGTTATTGCAAAATATTGTCACAAAGAATAAGGGAGTGAATAAATAGAAAATATTTAGGAGTGAATCTAATATATGCTCAGTACATAATACATGCTCAGTAAGTGCTATTACATTCATTCCTTATACATGTTTCAGTTAGAAATAAAATACAAATGTATCTGTTTAATAAGGACATTTGAATTTAAAGAGACATTATATAGGAGAAATTTAGATATTTTGAGTACTAAATTATTTTTAAGCACTTAGAATTAAAGGTTATGAAAGGTAAGAGAAAAGTGTCTTCTAGTTCTAGGTGGTTATGTTGGGAGGAAAGAAGGAGGAACCCATAAAATTATAGTTTTTTATGTTGGAGACTGGGAAGCAAATAGGGGAGAACATTACAGTGGGATCCAGTTAACGGCCTATTTTTAAAATAATCATTGTGAAATATGTGCTGGATTAAGACAGTTTTGGGGAATTAAAGCAAACTTGAAATCACCATGTGAAGTGGAAGGAAAAGGAATGCATACTCCCAATTTAACCCCTTTACTTGTTTCCTTCAGGAATTCTCCACTGGTGAATCCACTGCTACAGTCAGTCCAGTCTCCTGTGGAGCAGAGCAGGAGGGAGAATTCATCTAGATTGGCAAGTTGCAAATTTAGGCATCTGATGTAAGTAAGATGTATGTACATTTTCAGTCTTACCTAATGTGTGTGTGAGAGAGAGAGAGAGAGAGAGAGAGAGAAAGAGAGAGATAAAACATATAAATAGAGAGAAAGAGAGAGAAAGAAAGATAGAGAAACAAGGAGAGAGAAAGACAGATAGAAAGATAGGAAGAGAGAGAGGGAGAAAGAGAAAGAGATAGGTAGAGAGATAGAGTGAAAGAAAGAGGGAGACAATAAGAGAGAGATAAAGAAGGAAAGATATAGGGAAAGAGAGAGAGACAGAGAGAGACAGAGAGAGATGGTGATGCTCAGGGTGTACACATGGCACTACTTAGGAATCACTCCTGATGATCTCAGGGAACCATACATGGTGCCAGACTCTGCACTCAGGTCTGGCAACTGCAACACAAGTGCTTTACTTGCTGTCCTATCGCTTTGGTCCCACATAATGCCTCTTGAATATTGTAAGCTGGTACATCATAGATTGTCATTTAAAAGCTGCACAATTCGTGTACATAATACTATTGAAATAATCATTATATTCATATGTTCTATTTTGTTGTTAATTTATTTTTAAAGTGAATCACTGTGAGATTCACAGTTATAAAGCTTTTTATGATATGTTTCAGTTATGTTCCATCACCCACTCCTTCACCAGTGTACATTTCCCACCACTAAAGTCCCTAGTTGGACGTGGCTATCAAAGAGATCTGAGTAGAAGTCATGGATAATCTTCTTCATTGCCTTTCTGGAATATGAGATAGATCCATCAGGATGTCGGAGGGCAGTCATCTTGGTCTTACAGTTGGTGAAGGATAGGCGGGCGTTGCGAATGCTTTTCCCAGCTTCTGCTGCATCTTCCAGTATTTCTGCTCTTCTCTCTTTGAGGTCTTCCTTTATAGCTTCTCTGCACTGATTTGCAAGATTGAATGTTAGCATTTGATCGCCTGAGGCTCATGCCCTGCCATTTTGGCTAATGAACTCAAGAGTTTTTGAAGACAGGCGTCCTTTTTGTGGCTTTTCTCTCTCGGCCTTCTTGGCATAATCATGGAGGTGCTGAACCAGTTGGTTGTATTCTTCATTGATGTCATCAATGATGATATCTTCCCATGTTGCTGCAATGGTGCCAAAGAGTTCCCAGTTGGTGGTCGTTCTGGGAGTTCTCTTCTTTTTTTTTTTTTTTTTTTTTTGGGTCACACCTGGCGACGCTCAAGGTTTACTCCTGGCTCTGCACTCAGGAATTACTCCTGGCGGTGCTCATCTCTTCCTAAACTTTGCAGCCTTTTCTCCCGCTGCGTGAAGTAGAAGTTTTCACGAAGGAGACAGTGGTCCGATCCTGTTTGGAATTTTGGGACAACAGCAACATCGGTCAGGCAAAACCTTCGATTGAAGATGATGTGGTCAATTTCATTGTGGACTGTCCACCAGGGGATTCCCATGTCCAACGTTTCGATTCAGCCTTCTGGAACTGTGAGTTCCCATGAATGGCCTTGGACATGATGAACTCAGATAGTCTCTCACCCTGTTCGTTCCATTCTAGGCCATGGGTCCCGATGTGGAGTTCTTCAGCCAATCTTCTCGGTCCTATCTTGGTATTAAAATCACTGACTATGATCTTGTAGAAGATGTGATCTTTTTTATAGAACTCCTCCAGTTCCATGTAGACTTTCTCAATTTCTTCTTCCTTGTATGTAGATGTTGGTGCGTAGACAAATTCCGCCCACATAACAAATTCCGCAGGATAGATATGTCTTTCCCAATGCTCTCCATTCTGAAATCTGACATGCAATTTCATTGGTAAAGAAGGGACCAGGCCCAGACAAAGTCAGACCCGAACACCTGAAGAATCTGCCTTCAGTACTCATCAATACAATAGCTCGGCTCTTCACACACTACCTGTCTGAATGCAAGGTGCCCTCCCATTGGATAACCAGCAGGACAGTTCTACTGTTCAAGAAGGGAGACATCCACAACATTGGCAAATATTGCCCTATCTGCATGTTGTCTGTCATCTACAAGCTGTTCACTTGAGTCATCCTAAACAGGATAGGCAGAACACTAGATGAAGGACAACCATGTGAGCAAGCTGGCTTCCGAAAAGGATTTAGCACAGTCCACCATATCCACATGGTGACCAAGCTCATTGAAGTTTGTAGGGAGTTCAAGATGCCACTGTGTCTCTTGTTCATTGATTTAAATAAAGCCTTTGATTCTGTGGAGAATGAAGCGGTCATTGAAGCCCTAGCCAAACAGGGCATTCAAACCCAATACATCAAGATCCTTCGTGAGCTGTATTACAGATTCACCACCAGGATCTCACCATTCTACAAGGAAGTGATCACTGATGTCAAAAGAGGGGTTCGGCAGGGTGATACCATCTTACCAAAACTCTTCAGCCTCAAGACATCATATTACAATTAGAATGGGAAGGAATGGGAGTGAATATAGATGGTCGGCAACTACACCACCTCCACTTCACTGACGGCATCCTTCTAATAACACCAAAAGTAGCCAAGCGGCACAAATGCTGGCTGACTTTTACCGAGAATGTGGAAAGATAGTTCTGCAGCTGAATCTCAACAAAACTATGTTCATGAAAATTGAACTAGTTCTCGAGGCCCCATTCACTCTCAATGGAACAAACATCTCTGAATGCAGCAGCTATGTGTACGTAGGTCGAGAAGACAACACGATGAACCACCTAAAACTTGAGCTGCGCAGGAGGAAGAGAGTGGCATGGAATGCTTCAAAAGCATTGAAGAAATAGCTAAAAAGATGAAGAACCTCCAGCTCGGGGCACATCTCTTCGACTCCACCATTCTCCCTGCATTAACATAACCCTCAGAGACCGGGGCCCTACGAAAGCAGAATGAGAATTCTATTCGGGTCTCCCAAAGAGGAATCGAAAAGAGCTATGCTTGGAATATCACACCTCACTTAAGTGAAAAAAAGAAATCCGAGCTCCGACCTCCATCATTGTTCCAGAGTCAGGGACGCTGTCTCATTTGCCAAGGCATCGAAAATCAGATGGGCTGGACATGTAATGAGATTTGGAGACAACCGCTGGACTAGAGCTATTACCGACTGGATCCCAAGGGATGTCAAAAGATTATGTCACCGCCCACCTACAAGATGGTCAAACTCATTTGTCAAGACCCTGAATGACTGGTTTGAGGCTCTTCATATTCCTTTAGCTACCAGATGCCATTGGGGTACACTGGCACGTGATAGGGTCAAATGGAAATTTTATCGGTGCCCTCTTGAGCAAATGGATGAATAATGGGATGCCAAGTGATCAAGTGATTACAATCACCAAGCATAGCAGCACTATTCACATAGTCTGAATCTGGACACAACCAGAGTGCCGAAGAACTGATAATTGGATAAAGAAACTTGGGTACATCTACACAATGGAATACTATGCAGCTGTTAGAAAAAATGAAGTTGTGAAATTTGCCTATAAATGGATGGACATGGATAGGCTCATGTTGAGTGAAATTATTCAGAAGGAAAATGACAGATATAGAATGACTATTTATTTGCATGACATAAACATATATATGTTTATATATATATATATGTATATATATTATGATACCAATATCCAAGGTCAGGCAAAACATGGATAAGGAGGTCTTGTCAACAGGTGGAATCTACCGCAAACCTGTGGGAGTCAGAGGTTAGGTAAGACAGAGAAGGGAACAGTGTGCTTATAATTATTGAAAATGATAATACCAGCCTAGAATTGAGCATTGCATATAGGCAAAAAATACACATGATAACTTCTAAATGTATGTATTGCAATCCACAATGTATAAGAGAAGGAAGTAGAGAGAGAGACTGAGAGAGAGAGAGAGAGAGATAAAGAACCTGCCATAGAAGTTGGCTAGGGGAGAAGAGAAGGAATTGGGGACAATGGTGGTGGAAAATGGGCACTGGTGGAGGTATGGGTGCTGGAACACTGTATGACCAAAACTCAAACACAAACGTCTTTGTAACTGTATATCCCTTGGTGGTATAATAAAATATTAAAAAAATTATTTACTTGAAGGTCAGAATTTCCTAGTATCACATTAAGAAACATATAGCAACTGCAACACTGAAAAAGGAAACATTAAAAATCAGATTAAATGTTTAAAATGACATATTCGTAGAGGAAGACTTTTTTATACATCCTTTTAAAGGTAATTATTTTTTATCTATACCTGTTCAAGATGACTTCATTAGTGCTTCATTCACGTTTATCAGATCTGGGGAGCCCTGCAGGTTATGCCAGTGCTGTTGAATTGAGGAAGAACAAGAAAAATAAGTCAAGAGGTTTCACAGCCAGGCTTTGCTTTAGAAGGAGAACTGGAACCTCAATTATACAGAGTGTCCCCAGACTGTTGGGGCAGCAACTAGCCTGACATATGATCTGAGCATATTCTTATTAACTGAAATGACTAGCAGTTAAGATCTTGTGTTTGGTTTAAATATCTTGCTTAAGTCTAGTTAAGAAATTTAGCCCAGACCATCAGACCATCAACCATCCCCTGGGATGAACACAGAGCCACAGCAGAGCCTGGCAAGCTACCCGTGGTGTATTCGATATGCTAAAAACAGTAACAATAATGGACCTCATTCCCAACAAATGTAGACATTACTGGCGCCCACTTGAGCAAATCGATGAACAATGGGAAGAACAAGTGACAAGTTAGGAAATTTAGCAGTTTTGCAATCATAGAAAGGTTATTTAAAATCTTTGAACCTCCATTTCCCAATTTTTAAGATGGCAATAATAAATTGCTAAGGCCCAGAATTTTGTTTGGATAAAATTCTTGCATAAAATTAATATATAATTTATCACAAATATGTATATCAGAGCCTTAAGAAATTTTTGCCACATAATATGTGCTTGTGCACAATAGGTATAGATTTATGAGTGCTATGTGATGATTCCTACTACTGAGTATGTGAGAGGTATGTGATAAGTGTGTTTGCATAGATGAATAGACATATGTAAATTACATGCAGATATACACATACATAATACTTATATGCATATATATTTATATATTCATATAGAAATCTATTTTACAATTTATACATTAGCAATAGTAGCTGCAAATTAGTGAATTTTTCTTGTGTGCTAAGCACTTTCCTAAAGTTTATATGACTCATCTAATTAAATTTGACAATAATCAGGGCTGGAGCTACAGTCCAGTGGGTAGGGCATTTGCCTTGCACATGGCTGGCCCATGCCAGCCTGTGTTCGATCCCGGCATCCCATATGGTCCCCCGAGCAATGCCAGTAGTAATTCCTGAGTGCAAAGCCAGGAGAAGCCCCTGAGCATCGCTGGGTGTGGCCCCCAAAAAAAAAAAAACATGATAAGATCTATCTTTTCATATCTCCATTTTATGGGGGAAAGAATTGAGACACAGAAAGGTTAAGGCAGTTTTTAAATGTTGTACAACTAATACAAATGTGGCACTGACAGATTTTGAGCCCAGGTAATAGTACATTCTTAAACTTTGCTAATGAAGATAAAGAATTTATTTTAAACCTTAAATTCTGCTTTTGTTTTGGGCATGTAATCAGTATCAGATACTTGCTATCTTGGAGTTAATTTAAATTTTACAAAAAAAATTAAAATTGTATAATTTTTAAAAAAAGTTTAGCCATCCAAGCATAATTTCTGCATGGCATATTCTCTTCTCAATCCTTGTACAAAATTATATTATTCCTTAATTTTAATAAGTGTTGTATTTTTATCAGTAGTAACTAAATAACCATGATTTAAAATGTTTAGCTTTCATAATTATCTTTTCTTTTAAAATATTTTAAATTCCTACATAATAGTTTTTGAGATAGCATTTCTTTTATACATTCTCCTACTAGACAAATATTTTGTTCTCCCAATGCTATTTTTCTCCTCACATGATCTTTCATTTTAATGCAAAATGAAACAATACCCTAAAGAATTTACAATATTTGTCAATTCTAAATTTAGTTATTTCTGTAACTACATTTGGTATTCTACATGTAGAATAATGCTAATCTGGAAAATGTGTTTGCTATTATTTTAATTAATTTTTAAGTTTTGCTGAGATATATGTACTTTATCCTTAGTGGACATGTTATAGTCTATATACAAATATCCTCTTCAACATCCTTCATCACTATCATCACACATCCTTTACACTCAAAGATGAACTAGGGAGAGTTCCAACTTCTGCCAAACACCAATGGTAGAGAAGCACCTTTCCTGCTCATATACCTCCTTGTACTAGTTACACAATGTCAACCACTCAGCTAAAAGGAACTTCTGTCTCTGGTTTTATCTCTAAGAGATCTTTCTTGTCAGGTTATTATTTTATTTATACTATGAATGTTGCTATTATTATTATTTTTATTATTTTTTTTTTTTTTTGTCACACCTGGCGGTGCTCAGGGGGTTACTCCTGGCTCTGCATTCAGGAATTAATCCTGGAGGTGCTCGGGCGACCATATGGGATGCCGGGATCAAACCCGGGCCGGAACTGGCCGGCCGCATGCAAGGTAAATGCCCTACGTCCGGCCCCTATTATTATTTTTTTAAATCCTGCTTTTATTTCCCTCAAAAGATCCTTATGATGCCCCTGTCCCCCCAACCCCCGGGAGGGCTGGCAGGTTCTAGCCCTGGCCACCACCCCAGCAGAGCCTCACAACAAGCCA
This sequence comes from Cryptotis parvus, assembly GCA_021461705.1. Taxonomy (NCBI): domain Eukaryota; kingdom Metazoa; phylum Chordata; class Mammalia; order Eulipotyphla; family Soricidae; genus Cryptotis; species Cryptotis parvus. The sequence goes on from JAJIBD010026289.1 coordinate 21,693, forward strand.
GACGAGCCCCACTCCATGAGGACCTCCATTTTCCACATCTGGACTTCCCCCTCGTCAGAACTCCACCCAGCAGACCAGCCTATCACAGTCCGGCTCATCGAGATCCACCCTGCTGCAGTCTTTTTTAATCCGGCCCAGGTATGCTGATCCAGAGACGACATGGGGCAGAGCTGCTACTGACTCTCACTGTGCCCAGCCACTCATGAGGCACCCGGGAGGGATGGCAGGTTCTAGCCCTGGCCCTCCACCCCAGCAGAGCCTCACAACAAGCCAGATGACCCCCACTCCATGAGGACCTCCATTTTTCTTTTCTTTTTTTTTTTTTTTTTGCTTTTTGGGTCACACCCGGCAACGCTCAGGGGTTACTCCTGGCTTTGCACTCCATTTTCCACATCTGGACTTCCCCCTCGTCAGAACTCCACCCAGCAGACCAGCCTATCACAGCCTGGCTCATGCGGCCACAAGCCACCGGGCAGTTCATCATAAATGCTGGATGTTGAGATGACTACAAGTGTATGCTATCCGCACGGCAGAGCCTGGCAAGCTACCCGTGTCGTATTTAATATGCCAGATACCAGTAACAATTATAGACCTCATTCCCATGACTTGATGGAATGGTTTGAGGCTCTTTATGTTCCTGGAGCAAGCAGGTGCCCTTGGGCTCTACTAGCATGAGACAGGTCATATGGAGATGTTACTGGTGCCCGCTCGAGCAAACCGAAGATGAACAGGAAGACAGTGATGTCCCTGTCATTTCTGGATCTGAATAAGATTTATTCCCTAATTAAACCCACTTGCACTAAAATCCTGTACTGCCTTTGCATATTTGCTATTATAGACTCAAGTAGAATATGAGATATTCCTACTTATTTGATTCACTTGGATTTCTCCCTCCCCACTCCCTGCAATTATAGAATACAGCTTCACTATGAAATTGAAAATTCTTTTCCCAGAGAGAGGCATGCACTAAACACGGTTACAGTCTACCCAGAAAGTGTGGTGCCCGTGGATTGAGTGTATATATATAAAGACTAAGCCTTGTGTACCTTTCTTGGAGGGCCAAGTTCAGCTTGCTTACATTTGCAACCTGAGGGGAAATGATCGCTGTACAAACTTCATATTTTTAAATGGCAAAGTTAAAAGCAATGGTTCTAAAATGATTCCTTTGAGAGAGGTAGAATTATGACATTTGAACTTTTCCTAAAATATCTGACTTCAGTATATATTTGCACTAAGAATTAACTGTTTTTCTTGAATCCTCAAAAACTTTTAAGATTTGTATCATTCTAAAGGTGTATGTTAACTGCTGAAGGATGGAATTTTACAGGACGTGTTCTGGGCAAGATTCAAGCAGAGGAAAGCATATGTTTTCACACTTTAAGCTGTTAGGGGAAAAGGGTATTTGAGTATAAATTGGCATTAGAAGGCAGGAAAGAAAGTCTGGGTTGGTTGAGGAGAAAAAAGTATTAACATTCTGTTATATTGAACTGCAATGCTTGAGTTCTTCAAATTCATGTAAAATTTTCTTTTCATGTTTCACATTTTCAAGCAATTTTGAGGAATATGCTGAGAAGGAAGAGAACTTGAGATTCCAGATAGAAGCTTGATATTTTTAGAGGCATTTTTTTATCTTTTGTTGTGGTATCAGTGTTGTAATACATTTCTCATGGAGGAAAATACAGCTAGAACACGTCCTCAGAATCTGCAAGCACCAGACATTTCCACTTAAACCTCCTGTATTCTTCTGCCATCTGAAACTTATTGAGTGTTTTGCTCATATTTTTGCTGTCTGCCAAGTTATTTCTTTTCTACTTTTACCACTTTAATCTTATCATTTTCTTATCCCACAAGAAACCTGAAAAATTTTGACTTCCTTCTTCTTCATATTCAATACTAAGCCCTAAAATCCCCCCCCATTTTTTTTCTCTCTCTCCCATGTATCTGTACCTTCCCAGCTAGTCCAATAGTACATCATTACATAGGTCTTAGAAATATCACACATCTGGCCTAGAAAAGAAATTTTTTCAGAATTACCTTGGTATCAAATACTCTTGTTATTACTTTCTCACGATCACGATCTTCCCGTTGATCATCTATTTGCTAGAGCGGGCACCAGTAATATCTCCATATGTCCTGTCTCATGCCATTAGAGCTAGGGGCATCGGCTTTCTACAGGAACAAAAAGAGTCTCAAACCATTATATTAGGTCATAGGAATGACCTAATATAATTGTTACTGGAATTTGGCATATCAAATACAACACGAGAAGCTTGCCAGGCTTGCTGAGCGGGAGGCAAACTCTTTTAAACACCTCCAAAAAAAGCATTTATTGATGAACTGCGTGGCTGCACGAGCTGGGCTGTGATGGGCTGGTCTGCTGGGTGGAGTTCTGACTTGAGGGAAGTCCAAATGTGGAAAATGGCGGCGCCCGTGGAGTGAGGGGGTGGTCTGGCTTGTTGTGAGGCTCTGCCGAGGTGGTGGGCCAGGCCTAGAATCCGCCATGCCTCCTGACTGCCTTATGAACGTTTGGGCACAGGGAGAGCAAGGAACAGCTCTGCCCCATGTCTGAGAGTCTCTGGACTAGTCACTTTTTAGTTTGAGTAAATACAATAATCTGGTTCAGCTACTTCATACATAGGAATTTTCTTACATGAAAATGTTTAACACAATCCTCAATGGAAGATAGGATTATTAATTGTTTTCCTTCTCACTACTTCTTGGCTTTCAAGTTCACTCTCCATCAAAAAGCCTAATTAAAACATTCCCAGAATATTCTCCTATCTCATGAATCCTCAGTACTTACTGACACTCCCAAAGCCTGGCTCCTAGCTACCTGGTTAGCATTCTCTCTCCTACATACTTGAATGTTGTATTTCAGCCAACTCAATTTTTTTCAGTACTGAACAGGACTTGATTTTCCCTCTGTTCCTGCCTTGATTCACAATATCACCGTTGTCCTGCTTACTTGGGATATCCCAAGTATTGGAATATACCTCAAAACTTAGGATATTCTTGTAGAATTTCTTTCTACCTACTCAAATCCCATAAACTCATCAGGATGGGATGAAAGCAAGTCATATTTTCTCATCACTCCAATCCATGGCAGGTGGGATAATCCTGTCACTTTTCTCAGCTCCAGATCAGTGCAAATCCCCAGGGAAACCACTGCCCTGTGGCCCAAGCTTAAGAGATGCTAATGCAGAGCACTGCTTTTCTCCTCCCAGGCTATTAAGTAATCATTTCAGTATTATATCTAGGTTTCTTATAGAAACACAGTAAAGAGAGACAGGCATAATAACTACACCCAAGATTAAATATATGTAGGATAATCTTTCATGGGAAGATCACATCATATGATCTAAACTGTGCTTCCCATGCATGATTGATCATTCCTCCCTTTCAGGGTTCTATTTCCAACAAGGAACAGTCTTGCAAGTCCTAGGCAAGTTTTAAGTGCTTTGCTCCACTGCATGGCCATTGTCTTAGGTGAGACAAGCTGTTCTGACTTTTACTATAACCTTTGGGTCAGAGCATGGTTTATTCTAAAGTCCATTTCGTAGCCAGGGTGGGTTCTTTTCCTGGTACCATCCAAGCCCTCATAGGCACCCATATAGAGGATATTAAAATCAATCCAAGGGCATTGATTGAGACACCGGTTAGAATAACTGATGGGATGCCAAGAAACAATCATTTCAGAGTCAAATTAACTCATAAATACACTGCCCCAACTATCCTATTGTATTATACAAGAACAAACTCTCTTATCCTAAACACACAAAAGGTTCCTAGGAAGGAGAAAACAACCCCTCATCAGCAATGCAAAAATCCAGGGCTGACAAGTAAGCAAGTTATCCGACAGACACCATTGAACATTCACTGGGATATATATATATATATATATTATATCTTTTTCTATTTTTAGTTCCTCATTGTTCTTTATATTCTTTAGGGCAGAAATCATGTGTTTTTCTGGGATGTCTGGTCATAGTACTGGCACTTAGTAAATTTGAATCTGGTGATTTTAAAAATATGCAGTTATCTCTATCTGGCACTAAGATATCTTGTGTTACCATTTGGAACATAGTTTTTAGAGGAATAAACTCTTTGGGCCCACTTCCCCTGTTTTGTGCAAGTCATAAACTGGGTAATGAGGGTTGTGAGGTTGATAACAGAGTAGAGAATTAACAGGTAACCTAGTTAATTTAATTGGCTAAATCCTGCCCCTTGAGCTATTGCAGGTGTGGCTGTGGTGCCCGGCTGCGTCAGCAGGTGGCAGACAGGACACAGGCTTGTCTAGACCCAGGGCTCTGTCCCATGGACCCTGAATGGCTGATGGTCTGACATAGAAAAAAACTGGGTCCACTAGGATGAACCCAGAGACTGGAAAGCTACCCGTGGTGTATTCGATATGCCAAAAACAGTAACAATAATAGACCTTATTCCCAATGAATGGGGACGTTACTGGTGCCCACTTGAGCAAAATGATGAACAATGGGAAGACAAGTGACGAGTGACAAATTAAATAAAACAATTAAAACATTTAATACTCACTCACCAAAGAGGTAACCAGTTTATGTTTAATAGTGTGATGGCTGGGGATAGGAAATAACAACAGATGAGAGGAAGGTCCCAACCAGCCAGTTCTTTCTTCCCCTCACCTATGAGCTAAAAGCAGGACAAAGGTTCTCTTTCTCTCTCACACACACACAAATACACACACACATATACACACACACACACACACACACACACATGGCTGTAGCCTGAGAACTAAGAAAAGCCAAAAAAAAAAAACAATGTGCTGCTGGGCAACAGGTTGTGAAAGGTAGGCCATTGGGCCCAATGACAGACTGCAGAGCCTTAGGACAAACCAAGAGGACTGAGGTACCAGTATGGACTTCAGGAGATAACACCAGCTGGCTACCAGCACATAAGCACAAGGCTTGGACATAAATATATCAGGGGAACCAGAACTACCTTACTTTTTTCTCCCTTCTTTTATGTAATATGTGTGTGTGTGTGTGTGTGTGTGTTTGATTTTTGGGTTACACTTGGCTATGATCAGGGATCACTCCTGGTGTGGCTCAGGGATATGGCTTCGGATAAAATGCAAGTGGTAGGTATAAGGCAAACATCCTAACTGCAGCACTATCTCTTGCCTGCCCCAAGCATGCATTTACTGAGATCACTTGATCACTTGATCACTTGAATACCGTTATTGATCGATTTGCTCGAGCCGGCGCCAGTAACATTTCCATTGGATCCTATCACATGCCAATGTAGCCCAATGGCATCTGGTTGCTACTGAGATCATTCCAGTGTAAATTCAGTGCAATGAAAAGGCAATCACATAATTTTATACATGCATCATAAAACATCTGAGTGGTAATTTGTGTAATCTTTAAAAATCAGGGCAGTGGCATGTTCTAATAGTTCACTCTTTCATGTGATATTCCAACACTGACTTTGAAATATTTATTGCTTTTAGAGTGTCAGATGTTGGGGAACAGTTGGGTTCCCAGTAATATCAGGGAGTGAATTCCCTTCTATATCAAAGTCTGGTGGCAGATGGATGAAATTCACGAATCCAGCAAAAATTCCCCAAAAGCTTTACTTAAACAAGTTCTGGTCATACAATGCAAGGTCAGAAAAACCCCAAACTTCCAATTCCTAGCAGGACCCAAATATCATGCTCAGGTTAGGATCCTCAGCCAAGGTGGACACTGGACCTAGACCATGTGCTCAGGTCAGAGACCAGACCCAAGATGGAAACCCAGTTCCAAAATGCAACTTTTTCTTCTCCTCCAGGGGCCCAGCCTAGAAGGGTGGGTATTAAGGATCCAAACCCCAACACTCAAATGCAAATCTCCATGTAAACTCACCTAGCCCAGGCTTTACAAATGCTAATTTACCAGAGCCAAATTCCTGCTTCTCAAATTTCCCTTACAACACACTGTGGGAAGGGGGGCAACATACCTGTTCAGCTCAGGATTTAATTTATAGAGAATAGCATAATATTGTATACCATGCATATCCTATAGCCAGATATGTATTCCCCCAAACCTCCATGAGATCCTTTTTCTACTTCAAGGTAGTTCTTGGTGCTCTGCCTTGGTATATCTAAGACTCAAGTCCTCTTGCCTGGAGGTAAATTGGTATGCTTCCTTCCTTGATCTAAACAGAGCTATAATACTTAGAGGAGCATCCAAACACAGGCAGGGAATTCCTGATAAAATTGTTCAGTCCCACAGAGGAGACCCATGGGAGTTATAAGAGGAGAATCTCTGAAGCTAGTATAGACTCATGATAGAAATATTCTGCCATTTGCCATTAAACAAGTTATAAAATCAAACGTCTTTTTTCAATTCTGCCCCCAAACTCCCATTGTGATTTGTAGAAGAGCTTCAGGAAAAATGCAGATGGCCCTTAGCAGATACAAAGGCTCTCCTGGGTTAGCTGAGCTCAGCCCAGGGCTCATTAGGATGTATCCTCCAACAGTCAGATATGCATTTTATTTACATTTTAAATAATATTGTTAATAATAGTATTAACATAGCTAAGAAAAACTAATTGTTCTATAACATACAATATTATAATAGAATAAATAATCAAATATTTTAAACATAGTTAAATAAGCACTGATTATTACTTTAAACCCTGCTTAATATAATGTACCCAGTCTTTCCTGGGCTTACTCAGTGGGGAAGGGCAAACTGTAGATTTTGTCTTCTCACACTCATCAGTTTATTGAGGTTGGAAAAAGCTATAGAGTTCAGAAACTAACTGCCCTTTAGCCTCAGGCTCCACTGGAGAGCCATACTGGCATCTGATTTGGTATAGAATGTAGTTCTGAGCAGGGAAGTACAATCTCACCATGAACTCGAGACTCTTGAAACTTGAATCAGAAACTTAAATAAAATATGAAAGCTTTAAGTTTTGTTATTTTTTAAAAATAAAACCCATGATTCCATAATTCTGAGTGTAAACAGAAATTGACACAGGGTAAATGAAAGAATCAGTTTGTACTTACTAGAGCTTCTGCTCAAGCATTAGGGAGACACGATAAGACAGTGTCTTAGCTGTGCTTCAATAAAGGCAGGAAATATTTTCTTTTTTTTTTTTTTTTTTGGTATAGGGAAAGTACAGGGACTGGAGTTAGAGGAAGTTATATGCATAGGCTCAATAGACAGAATATGCTTTCTTTATTTTTACTGCAGTTATATGTCCCATGAGCCTGTTAATTCTCTACTACTTGGAGTAATTTTAACACTACAATGAGGATGAAAATTATTCAAATGTAAGTACTGGAGGTTCATCTTGGAGCAAGCAGTTTTAGTCCACTTTCTTAGAGCTGAGCTCCTTTTACTGGTAGACATCTTTATTTGCTTAGCGGATGATTCTGGATAGAGTCCTGAAGATTCAATTGTATCTTCACTCTCCTCTCTTCCTCAGTCTATATAAATGTGTCTTGACAGGACTAGTGTGTGATATGAAATCTTTCCTATGAAAGAAAGCAGAATTAGGGCTTAGTGTACTTTTTTATTGTATAATGAAGTAAAAATATAATCCTAAATGCTATGATTATATGTCTGTCTAGATACAATTATGCAAACTTGATCAAATTATTATTACACAAATTGTTTAAATTGTTTTCATGTTAATTTAAGCAGTATTATAAACTTTTACTCCCCTATTTTGGGATAGTCTGTTATCTTAAACATCTATAAATGAAGGCCTTTACTTTGACTTTTTTTTTATAATCTGAATGAGGCCATGCTTTTTAAATTATGTGTTTGTCATGCTTGGCAATTCTTTTTGTTTGGCCATTCCTAAGCTTCTGTAATTCTTTTGAGGGCCCCAAAGGTCTTTGTGTGCCCTGACCTCCTGCTAGGTGAACTTCTTTTTCTCTCTCCAGATGTTTTCCACTTCCAAACTTTTCTATCTGTAGTCAATATGCCAGTCCTCTATGAAAATGTTAAATATCATTGTCCAGCAGGGAATTAGGACCCTTTAAAAATGGACGGAAATGTTAACACACTGTGACTGTGTCCTGCCAGTATTTCTCCTGGTCAGCCAGCCCTAGGAAGGCTGTTTTCTCTTTGGCCATCTGCACTTCCATAAACAATCTGCAATGGTTTTTTCTTTCTAGCAGCTGGATTTTGGGTCTTAGCTCCTTTTGATGTTGTGACACCAGTAGCAGCATATTCATGACTCTTTCTGTTTCTTTCTACTTTTAGGGATTATATCACCAAAGATGTTCACATGACACTCCCAAGCATGGGGATTCTGCAATACATGTGCCTAAGTAGGCCAAACTGGGGTTGGCTGAGAAAATGATGCTTTCTTCCCAAATTTAAATGGACAAACTTTATTTTCTACTTAAAAACAAGTGACACTGTCTATCTCTGTAACAGTTTCATCTCTTTAGAAGTCCCCTGTTTCTATCGCATTCCAATATGCACCAATGATGCCTGTTTTTTGTAAATGTGCCTTAGTTCCTTGACTTTAGTTCAAAGAAAGTGCTTTAAAGTAAGTAAAAATACATTTTATTTGTAGAATTAACCCTTCCTAGTAAAGTTTTTAGATGTGATATATATGTATACATATAAAATCCTAGTTATATTATCTATATATGCAATATTAACAATAGTCCACTTTTGTTCTGTTTAAATTCATATGTAGATATTTTGTTTTTCAAAAAAAAAGTAACCATTCAATTATAATTTTTCATAATATAGTACCTTTGTTATAATTCAGACATTAAAGACTATAATAGTGATTTCTTTAATATTTCTTTGCAAAAAAGAGTTTTTGTGGTGAAGTATTTAAAGTCTTTAAAAAAAGACAAGAATAAAACAAAAATATAAAAACACAAAGGACATTTAAAAATATTTGAAAGAGATTTGTGAACCATTGAAATGACAGAATGAGGGTTGAGAACTAGGCAAAAGACCAAGAAAGAACACTATTATCTTTAAAAAAAGCAAAGGCATTTGTATAATATTTAAAATGCAGATAAGGGGCCCGAAGCGATAGCCCAGCAGGTAGGGCATTTGCCTTGCACGCGGCAGGCCTGTGCCAGCCTGGGTTTGATCCCAGGCATCCCATATGGTCCCCTGAGCACCGCCAGGAGTAATTCCTGAGTGCAGAGCCAGGAGAAACCCCTGAGTATCGCCGGATGTAACCCAAAAAGCAAAAAAAAATGCAGATAAATATTAAGTTATTTGAGTATTAAATAATGTTTCAATTTGTTGGCAAGGTCTTGAACTTACTAAAATAGTCTAGTAATTGATAGTTATTTTCTATTTTCATTGGCAGGATTTATTGATTTTTGTGCAATAAAGAGTAAAAATGAACTTGACATCCAACCTTAAGAACTTTAGCTTTCAGATGTTTTTGCTATTATGCACAATTGTATCTCTACAATCTGGAAAAACGTATTTTTTTCCAGAATTCAATCAGAAAATAAAAAAACTTTTCTTAAGGAAATAAACTGCTCTTAAGCTGATGTAAAAAATCAATGAATCAAAAAAATAGTTTTATAAAATGATAATGCATCAGGATCTGACTTACTATAATTAAGTACCCTGGGATTGGTGTCTAACTTGTTCTTCATTTGGCCCAAGAATTTACATGTAGTTCAATAAATGGATAAAAAAATCAAGTAAATATTTGTTAATATTAGAAATTGCTTATACTTAAATGTCAGTAGGAGTTATGGCAATTAAAAAGTTAGAAATTATACTTTTGATGCTTGAACAGTTTCCTGGCCTGGAGCAAGACAGTTGATGACTTCAGTTTCCTTCAGCCGCATAATAAAAGATTAAAGTAACTAATATCTTAATTCTCTTGTGTTATTATACTGGAGTGATCTCTAGGAGGATCAATAATGTCTAATTTATGTAATGAATATTTATGAAATATTTTGTTTCATAGGGCATCTCTGCAAATGGATAGTTCTATCCTTTAAAATGTATGTTTGAGGAAAAGAGTGATAAAAATATTACTAGGTATATTAAAGAGGAAAAATATCTATAGGAGTTAAAAGACTTATGTGATAGGAGCATTAGAGATAATGAAGGAATAGCAGCTAAAGAGAAAGACAAATAGTTCACCTAGGGAGAGATGATGAAGGATGAGACTAAAGAAGGCAGTTGAACTAGAAAGTGTATAAATATATTAATTTTGTATATAAGTTTACAATAGTTAAATTGATATTTTTAAATGAAGATACATTGATAAGATACTGTCAGTAGTGACTGAAAATCTGCTCAACAATGGACAGACAAGACTGAGGTGAAGAGCAAACACAATTTTGTGCATATCAAATTTGAGAACATTAGGAAGATATAACAAGTAGGCAGCTGGATACATGGATATAGAAGTGAATCTAGGAGAGAAACATGAATGTTTTCGTTATTAACATATATTGATTTTACATGACAGTACTAGAAATAGTAAGGGTGACTATATCAACCGTGAGCTACTCCAAAACTGTTTCTTTCCAGAGGTAGAAAATCCTACTGAACCCATTAAAGTGATTCCTAGTTGAAGTCAGGTGCCAACTACTCATGAACTACCAGAAATTTTAAGTGACTATATATAAATATATACTTAAATTTTAAGTGACTATATATCCTGTATCACTGTCTTCCGCTTATCATTTTGCTCGAGGGCCCCCAATATCTCCTTTTCTTCTCTTTTTTTCAACATCTGCTTCTCTACAGCATAAAGAGCCCCATCTCCCACTTCCATTCTATAATTTGTTTTGGTTTTTTCTATCAAACAAATACACTGTTCCGCCCCGCTCCCTTCTAGCTCTTTCCCTCCGGCAATTTATTATGAACCGCGCCCCCCGCCCGTGCCGGGGCTGATAGGCTGGTCTGCTGGGTGGAGGTCTCCTCGAGGGGGCCCTCTGTGGCCTTTTGCGCGCCTCTGCTGGGATGTGGGCCACCTCCCCGCCCGCGCCTCCCCCCCTCTCCTCCCGCCCCCCTCTCCCCCTGTTGCCAAGCTCTGCCCTAGCAGCTCTGCCCCCTTCAATTCTCTGCCGGGTGGAACTATATAGACATATATATAAAATGAGACAAAGTATGTGTGAATATACACATATTCAAAGTATATGTGAAGATATATGTATATTCCGCATTCTTTGTCTTATTTTTATTCACATTTACCCAAATATTACAAAAATATCTTGTGTCGAAACCAGTCCTTAGTGTTCTATTTATCCTAATATTTAAGTGTTCTATTTATCCTAAAATATATTTTATTTATCCTAAGATATCCTTAGGATAAATAGTGTTCTATTTATCCTAAGATATATTTTTCCTCCATAAACCTCAGAAGGAAGTTAAATCATATCTTAATATTTTCTGATGATAAAAAATAACTCATATGACAAAAAACATTACTCTTGTACTCTTGTTCTAGGCTTTTTGGTTATTAGGGTTGTGTGTTTTTTATTGTTTTCATTTTTTGTTGGAAACTTAACCATAGTTCTTTTCTTAGAGATAGATACTATTCTAACCAGAAGATCTGTCTCCAAGCCCCCTCTCTTCCATTAGTCTGAGAGTATTTTTCCAGTATCAATAATTTTGATTGCTATATCTTTATAGTATAGCATAAAGTCAGGAAAAGAAACATATCCCATCTTTTCCTAGGATTGCTTTGCCTTTTTGGGGAGCTTTTAATATTTGTTTAAATTTAAGCAGAATTTCGCCTACATCATTAAAAATGACATGATTATTTTTATAGGGGCTGAAATTAAGTCTTCATAGTGCATTGGATAGGATTATCATTTTGACAAGATTAATCCTCCTGTCCATGAATAGGGGGTGTGTTTCCATTTCCATTTGGCTTTTTAAAATTTTCTGATAGTAGCAACTATAGTTGTATCTCTATAAGTCTTTCACTATTTTTTGTTAAAATGTTTCCCCAGATACTTGATTTCTTTTGAGACAATTGTGAATACAATAGTTTTTTTTATATTCTTTTTTAATTTTTTTAATTTATTTTATTCTTTTTATTAAATATTTTATTATACCACCATGAGATATACAATTATAACATTGTTGATGTTTAAAGGTTTCAGTCACACAGTGTTCCAGCACCCCACCCTCCACCAGTGCCCATTTCCCACCACCAATGTCCCCAATTCCCTACCCCCTCCCACAGTCTGCCTAAATGGCAGGTTCTTTATCTCTTTTCTCTCTCACTCTCTCTTTTCTCCTTCTCCTATGCTTTGTGGGTTACACTAAATACACTTAGAGGCCATCATGTGCATTTTTTGCCTGTATTTAATGATCAGTTCTAGGTTGGTATTAGCCCTTTCGACATTTATTCACACATGTTCCCTTCTCTGTCTTATCTAACCTCTGACTCCCCACACGCTTGCAGTAATTTCCACTTGCCTCCTGATCCACGGTTCACCTGACATTGGATTTTGGTGTCATAATATGTATATATATATATATATATATATATATATATATATATATGTCATGCAAATAAATGCAGTCATTCTATCTCTCTCTTTCCTTCTGACTAATCTCACTCAACATGATCCTCTCCATGTCCATCCATTTATAGAAAAAATTTCATAACTTCATTTTTTCCTAACTGCTGAATAGTATTCCATTGTGTAGATGTACCAAAGTTTCTTTATCCAGTCATCAGTTCTAGGGCATATTGGTTATTTCCAGGTTTTGGCTATTGCGAATAGAGCTGCTATGAAAATAAAAGTGCAGATGGTGTTTCTGCTGTGTGTTTTTGGCTTCCCAGGTTATATTCCCAGGAGTGGTATGGCTGGGTCAAAAGGGAGCTCAATCTCCAGTCTTTGGAGGAATGTCCATATTGTTTTCCAAAAAGGCTGCACCAGTCGACATTCCCACCAACAGCAAATGACTGTTCCCTTTTTTCTGCATCCATGCCAGCACTTGTTGTTCTTGCTATTTTGTATATGTGCCAGTCTCTGTGGGCGTGAAATGATACCTCATTAATAATTTTTTTCTAATTTATCTTTTCCACTTCATTGTTTGTATACTGGAATGCCATGAATTTCTTGTGTTGATGTTTTATTCCTGCCATGGTATGTACAAAATTTACTGTTTCTAGGAGTTTCTTAGTAGTGTCCTCAGTGTTTTCTAAGTATATAGTATAATGCCATCTGCAAAAGTTATAGCTTATCTTATTTATTTCCAAAATGGATGCCCTTAATATCTGTTTACGTGATTGCTATGGATTTATTTTGTTGGCTCTTTTTCTAGCAGCTTAATCTTTCTATCACTATCTTCCCATTCATCATCAGTTTGCTCGAGTGGGCTCCAGTAACATTCCATATGTCTTGTCTCATGCTAGTAGAGCCCATGGGTATCTGCTCGCTCCAGGAATATAAAGAGACCTCAAACCATTCTATTAGATCCTCGGAAATGACCTAACATAATTGTTACTGGTATTTTGCATATCAAATATGACACGGGCAGCTTGCTACACTTGCCGTGATGGGTGGCATACTCTTGTAGTCACCTCTAACTACAGCATTTATTGATGAACTGTGTGGCCACTTGACACGAGCCGGGCTGTAATAGGTTCGCCTGCTGGATGGAGTTCTGATGAGAGGGGAGGTCCAGATGTGGAAAATGGCAGCCCTCATGGAGTGGGGGTCGCCTGGCTTGTTGCGAGGCTCTACTGGGGTGGCTGCCATGGCTAGAACCTGCCATCCTTCCCAGGCGCTCGTGAGCAGCTGGGCACAGAGAGTTAGTAGCAGCTCTGCCCCATGTCTGTTAGTCTCTGGATCAGCATACCTGAACCGGATTGAAAAAAAAAAAAACTGCTGCAGGGTGGATCTTGATGAGCCGGGCTGTGATAGGCTTGTCTGCAGATGGAGTTCTGACGAGAGGGAGGTCTGGATGTGGAAAATGGCAGCCCTCATGGAGAGAGGGGGGAGATCATCTGGTTTGTTGCTAGGCTCTCTGCTGGGGTGGCGGGCCAAGGCTAGAACCCGCCATCTCTCCTGGGTGCCTCGTGAGAGGCTGAGCACAGGGAGAGCTGTTAGTAGCTCTGCCCCATGTCTGTTAGTCTCTGTATCAGCATACCTTCCCTGGGCCTCCCAGATGGTGGCATGTGATTCAGCAGGGAACTAAGGGCCGCCACCGAACCCAGGTTGAGACTTGGAGAGCCAGGACCAAGATGGCGGCCCCTCCAAACTTTCACTGCTACTTTGGACACTTATCAAGCTAATTTCTGGGATGCTATTTATTTTAGCATTTTCTTGCATCCTAATGAATACTTGCATTACTTCTGAACATCCTCTTAAAAATCATTTTTTGCTGTGTCTCATGTATTCTTGAAACACATATCTTTGTTCTCTTTGGTTTCCAGGAATGATTTCTTTTCTGACTTTCTCTTTGACCAAATGGTTGTTAAATAGCAAGTGGCTTAATTTTCAAATGTTTTTCCTCTTTCTGCTTGTGATTAATTTCCATTTTAAAGGCATTTGGTCTGAGATGATAGTTGATATGGATTTTATCTTCTTGATTTTATGCAGCTATATTTTGTGACCAAGCTGTGGTTTATCTTGAGGATGTCCCATGTGCAAAAGAGAAGAATGCACAATTGACTTTGGGAGGAAAGGGTTCTATGCATGCTTTGCTAGACCCATTTCTTCCATTTATTCCAGACCAGAGTTGACTTGTTGAGTTTTTACCTCTTGATCTATCTAGAAGTGACAGAGGAGGGTTAAAGTTGCCAATCACTGATGTGCTGCAACTAATATGTTCCTTTAGGTCTATCAGCAGTTGTCTTAAAACTTAATTGTTGGTAATTGAATGGATAATTTTTCAGCAGTGTGAGTAAATTTTCAGCATTCGTAATGTACAGATCCCATAATAATTAATAAATAACCATCTCTGTAACTTATAGCCTTTTAAAATTTAAAGTCTATATTGTCTGATATAAGTATGACCATTCCAAGCTTTTAAAGGCAATTGTTTGCCAGAGACTCTCACACATGGGGCAGAGCTGTTCCTTGCTCTCCCTGTGCAAAGCCGCTCATGAGGCAGTCGGGAGGCATGGCGGTTCTAGCCCTGGCTCCACCACCTCGGCAGAGCCTCATAACAAGCCAGACCACCGCCCCTCACTCCACGGCGCCGCCATTTTCCACTTCTTGACTTCCCTCCGCCAGAACTCCACCCAGCAGACTCAGCCCATCACAAGCCGCCTTGTGCCGCAAGCGCCCACGCGGTTCATCAATAAATGCTTTATTTAGAGGTGCTTAAAAGAGTTTGCCTCCCGCTCCGACAAGCCTGGCAAGCTTCTGCGTGTATATGATATGCCAAATTCCAGTAACAACTATATTAGGTCATCCCCATGACCTAATATAATGGTTTAAGGCTCTTTATGTTCCTCTAGCAGTCGATGCCCCTGGCTCTACTGGCATGAGACAGGACATATGGGAGATATTACTGGTGCCCGCTCTAGCAAATAGATGATCAACGGGAAGATCGTGATCGTGATCGTGTTTTGCCTGTATGATTGTTTTCCTGTCTTTGACTTTGAAATGTGTTTATCCAGACTGTTCAGATTTTGTCTTGTAGGCTAAAAAAATGTTGGGTTAATTTTTCGGATCCAGTCTGCCACTCTGTGCCACTTTATTGGTGAATTCAGGCCATTGACACTGAAAGAGATTATAGAGATGAGGAAATTTATTGTTGTAATTGTGTAGAAGTTATGAATATTAATAAAGTTTGTCTTGCCTTTTAGAAGAACCTCTTTAGTACTTCTGGTAAAACTGGTTTCAAGGTTATGAAGTTCCTAAGATGTTGCTTCGCTCAGGATGATTAGGGTCATTCCTTCTTATATTAATGATTATCTATGGGTAGTAATATTGGTGATGTTAATTTTATTTTTACTTTCTCTTGTATGCACTAATTTCTTACAGCTCTTAGAGTCACAACTTTGTTTGTTTTAAGAAACCACAACCACATTTTGGGGGCTGGAGAAGTGATATTACAGCAGTGTAAGGTGCTTGCCTTGCACATAGCAAACCCAGGTTCCACTCCCCACATCCCCATGTGATTCTCTGAGCTCTAAGAACTGCCAGGAGTGATTCCTGGAATGCAGAGCCTTGAGTAACTCCTGAGTATTAATAGTGTAGCTCCCAAAGAAGAGAGAACAAGATAGAGAGAGAAATGAGAGAGAGAGAATTTATATTTCCTGAATCTCAGTAATTAGATTATTATAGTCTAAATATGTACAGACATCTTTTCAACTCAGTCTCTTTGGTATTTATCAAAAGGTGGAGCAAGTACTCTGATTTCTAGTATTTCACATAGGAAAGTCTTGGGACTGGAGAGATAGTAAGTGTGGTAGGGCATTTTGGCCTAGCACACCTCTGACCTCCTTCAATTTTCGCATCCCACATTGTCCCCGAATATTGCCTGGAACAGGCAGAGGTAACCACTAAGGGACACCAGGTGTGGTTCAAAAAACAATAAAAATATACAAAAGTCTATTTTTATTGGTTGATACATAAATCCACAATCACTAAAGTGCTTAGTGAAAGGGAAATGCCATCCCGCAAAACTACTTAGTACCTAATAATTCACTTTTTTGTTTTGCTTTTGGGTCACACCCGCAATGCTCAGGGGTTACTCCTGGCTCTGCACTCAGGAATTATGGGATGCCAGGGATCAACCCGTTCCCGTATGGCCGGCTGTGTGCAAGGCAAACATCTTACCCAATGGGCTATCGCTCTGGCCCCCACTTTTTACATCCAGTGGAATATAACTTTCCTTATTCTCACAATCGTAGCTGATAACTTTGATGGCATGATGGCTTTTAAAAGTGGACATGGTTTTTAGAAGTGATATTATATCCTGATTCCGAAAGATCAGTCATGGAATAGATTCTCTATTTCACAAGAGCTTTCCTATCTAAAAGATTATTGCTTGAGATAAGATTTAAAATACCAAAAATAAATGAGAGGGGTGGTTGACCATACCCATGTTTGGTGCCCGAAACTGAAAGTATAAGGCAGGCATGTTAATCTCTGTGCTCCCTCCAGCCCCATTTCTACATTTTGTGCCTCTACTTTTGGTGTTTCCCTAGCACTGACAGAGAATTATATTTTTTTTGACAAATCCAAGAACGGTCTCATTTTTTGCCTTTTTTTGAGAAAAATCATTCTGTACTCCAGAAGAGATGTAAAGAATTCTGTGTCCTCTACGCTTAGTTCTGTCACGCAGCTTAGTATTTCCCACACCCATCTTTTTTCAGTCCATATTTATGTCTTCACAACCGGGCCTCCAATGTCGTCACAGCGGTAACTGGTTTCATCGAACAGTCAAAACTCAGTGGGAGAATGAATATGAAACCGCCTGTTTTTCCCAGTAACTGACTGGAACTATGCATTGGATAAATTCCTCTCTTTTTGTCGAGGCATCTTGGAAAGATTAAAATTGGGGTCACTTATATTGATTTAAAGTGAATCTATTAAAAATGTAATCTTTTCTGATTGAAGATACATGTCCTTCTTCCTCTCTTCTAGTAGATATGAGATGAGTGATCTGGCTGGTGTTTGTTTGTTTGTTTTTTATTTTACTATAACCTATAGAAGAGAGACACTGAGACTAAAAATACTTCGGCATAATGAAGTTATTATTCCTTCAAAACAAGCAGATAATGGTAATCGCTTTGAGTCACTAGGGGATGTCTATAAACATTTTCATTCTTCTTAGCTTAAAGGACAAATTACACTTTCTCATTCTCTCAATACTTTCATAAAGACACTAATAAAATGAAAAGCGGTCGGAATAACTCAGTAAGGGCAATCTTCCACAAAGATTCTAATCTATTCTGAATCATATTTGGCCTCAAAGAAAAGGCCTGGGCCTGAAATACAGAGTTTTTGATGTACCAACTGGGTTGGGGAGTCTGCCTAGGGTCCCCGACAGTGCCGAAGCGAGTTCCCTTCTACCTCCGAAGCCGGCGAGGAATGGATGAAAACTCAGGAATCCCGATGCAGTTTTAAAAGGCTTTACTTATCACAGGTTCAGGCATGCAAATCAGCAAAAGGAAAAGCCCAGTGCTTAGGATTCCAGGCTGGAACCCCAGCCACGTGTAGCCAAGATGGCGGCATCACGGTGTAAAGGCTTTGTAAAAAGGGAAAACAAGACTTCCAAGAAGGGTGAGCTCACAAAGAGAGAGCCCACAAAGAATTGCACAGGAGAGGAAAAACAGGCTAGTTTATACCCCTGCAACTCAGACCTTCCTCCCACTGTTATGGAAAGCAGGGAGGGTCAAATGCCCTTAGGGTAATCCCTCCCTGCACCTCACCTAGGCCCCTTTAGTATGCTAATGTTTTGAGCCAAGATCTGCCTGGAAATGCCTTTATAGGGTAGAGAAGGGGGTTTCTGAGATGGCATGTTCTGTACCAAAGACTAATACTAATGCCAGTTAAATATTTCTCCAAGCCTACAGCAGTCTCTTCTACTTCATGTAGTTTTTTGTATTTTAGTTGCCTTTGAGTATATCGAGCCATGCTTGTTTGCTTGGAAGCAAACAGCATTTCTCTCTGGTCTAATTACTTAGGGGTCCTACGTGGCCAGGCTAATATGCTGGTAAGATTCTAGCTAGTCCCACGATGATTGTGGTAGCATGGGAGAATATTTATACCAGCTAGTACAGCATACATGGTCAGATAAACTGCCACATTTAGATTACCCCTTATTTACTGAAGTGATTTGCAGGCGGCAATTCAGAGTAGATACAGTGGCCCTTAGGAGTCCTGCAACACCAACTATTTATAAAGATCCCA
>JAJIBD010026290.1:0-47545 GCA_021461705.1 Cryptotis parvus
AATGGATGAAAACTCAGGAATCCGATGCAGTTTTAAAAAGGCTTTACTTATCACAGGTTCAGGCATACAAATCAGCAAAAGGAAAAGCCCGGTGCTTAGGATTCCAGGCTAGAACCCCAGCCATGTACGCCAAGATGGCGGCCACCACGTAAAGGCTTTGTAAAGGGGAAGACAAGACTTCCAAGAAGGGTGAGCGCTCACAAAGGGAAAGCCTACAAAGAAAAAATGAGAGGAAACCGGCTAGTTTATACCCCTGCAACTCAGACCTTCCTCCCACTGTTATGGAAAGCAGGGAGGGTCAAATGCCCTTAGGTAATCCCTCCCTGCACCTCACCTAGGCCCTTTAGTATGCTAATGTTTTGAGCCAAGGTCTGCCTGGAAATGCCTTTATAGGGTAGAGAAGGGTTTCTGAGATGGCATGTCTCTGTACCAAAGACTAATACTAATGCCAGTTAAATATTTCTCCAAGCCTTCACAAGTCTCTTCTACTTCATTGTAGTTTTGTATTTTAGTTGCCTTTGAGTCTATCAGGGAGCCATGCTTGTTTGCTTGGAAGCAAACAGCATTTCTCTCTCTGGTCTAATTACCCAGGGTCCAGTGTGGCCAGACTAATATGCTGGTAAGATCTAGCTAGTCCCACGATGATTGTGGTAGCATGGGAGAATATTTATACCAGCTAGTACAGCATACATGGTCAGATAAACTGCCACATTTAGACTACCCCCTTATCTACGAAGTGATTTGCAGGAGGCAATCCAGAGCAGATGCAGCGGCCCTTAGGAGTCCTGCAACACCTCTCTAAAGCCTGCCTTTTTTACTTCGTTATCTTTCTTTTCCATCCTTATAATTTTTCTAGTTAAATCACCATGAGATACAAAGTTACAATGCTGTTCATGATGGGATTTCCATGACACAATTTTCCAATAACCATCCCTTCACCAGTGCACATTTCCCACCACCAATGTCCCCAATTTGCCTCCCTCCACCCTCAGCCCCCCATCTGTCCCTACAACAGGCACTTCTCTCTCCCTCTCCCTATCCTTCTCCCTTTCCCCTTTAGCAGGACTTTTTCCTAAAACAAACACTACTATTCAAAACCCTGCCCATTTTTTCCTCTTCCTGTAAGGCTTAGTTGTCAAGTGTTCCCATTTCATTTTGAAGAAAAAATATCTCTGCTTAAACAAGTCTGATATATGGACTAGAAAATATATATCAGAGTACCATGCCAAGTGAAGTCAGGCAGAAGGGAAGAGATAAAGAACGACAGATCTCCTATGTGGGACTTACAGATACATAACAAGGTAGCAACAAAGGTCCAAAGCCAGGCAATGAGAGAACTGATTCCCACAACTAAATGGGGAGTGGGGGCTTCAAAAGAGGGTCTATGGGCCTTGGAATGGGGGGGATGTGGGCACACTGATGATGGTTGTGGTGTTGGAATCCTGGACTTAGTAAATCATTAGTAATGCATTTTGAATCACAGAATTCAGAATTAAAAAAAAAATAAGTAACAAAAAAGTATTTACTCAAAAAATAAACTAAGCATGATTTTAGCTATATAAAATGATTCTCACTTCGGAAAACAGTTTGGGGCCAGAGAAAGAATAGGGGTTAGGTGACTGCTTTGCATGCAGTCAACACTAGTTCATCAGATCTCTGTCACCAAATATGGTCCACCAACTACCACAAGGAGTAATCCCTGACCACAGAGTCAGGATTAAGCCCCAAAGACAACCAAGTGAGGCTCCAAAACAAAACAGGTAAAGTTCCTATAACATTCTGTTAATGGCAAGTTCCCCTGTGTCATACTAAACTTAGAGGGTCAATTATTACATAAGTCTTTGAGAATACATGGTTAGGTCAGATTAAATATAACCATATAATTAAATCTTCAAGACCAGGCTTGGACTGGACATCAATTTTTACTAATATCATATTTTACTGATCATTTTTAATTACTGATTTTGGCATATCGAACACGCATTGAACAGCTTGCCAGGCTCCGCCGTGCGGGTGGTATACTCTTAGTAGCTTCCTGGGCTAAGCACTGCCAGGAGTAATTCCTGAGTGCAGAGCCCGGAGAAACCCCTAAGCATCGCAGAATGTGATGTCACTCTCCGCCCTGGCAAGCAGGACATGCCCTTCAGCAGCTCCACTTAGCCGGAAGACACATGGCCTGTACCCCGGTATTCCGATTGGCGGTCCTTGTTGAGCGAGGCGAGAGCGGCGAACACGGCAGCGGAAAAGGTGACCGCCAGATGTCGGTCATTGTATTGCCCAGCGTGCCGGGCCCAAGGCCCTGCCGGAGTCGCCCCAAAAAACGGGGACCGCCAGCAGAGGGGCTCCCTAGGCCTCACGGTAGCTGCTCACCGCCGCCAAGACCGCGCTGCTGCCCGCATGGCCAGCAGGCTAAATTGAAGCGTTGGACATGGGAATCTCCTGATGGACAGTTCCACAATGAAATTGACCATTTCATCTTCAATAGATGGTTTTGCCTGACCGATGTTGCTGTCATCCCAAAAAATTCCAAAACAGGATTGGATCACCATCTCCTTCATGCAAAAATTCTACTTCAGGCAACGGGAGAAAAGGCTGCAAAGTTTAAGAAGAGAACTCCCAGAACGACCACCAACTTGGAACTCTTTGGCACCACTGCGGCAACATGGGAAGATGCTATCATTGATGACATCAATGAAGAATACAACTGACTGGTTCAGCACCTCCATGACTGTGCGAAGAATGCTGAGAGAAAGACACAAAAGGACGCCTGTCTTCAAAAAACTATGGAGTTCATTAGCCAACGTGGCAAGGCGCGAGCCTCCAGTGACCAAATGCTAACAACCAAGCTTGCAAAGCAATGCAGAGAAGCAATAAATGAAGACCTCAAAGAGAGAACAGAAATACTGGAAGATGCAGCAGAAGCAGGGAAAAGCATTCGGAACACCTCCTGTCTTTCGCCAACTATAAGACCAAGATGGCTGCCCTCTGACGCCCTGATGGATCTATCACATCTTCCAGAAAGGCAATGGAGAAGATCATCTATGTACCTACTACATGGCACATACTATGAAGTCAATAAAGCAGTGAACAGTAAATACAAGTCTCTTTTCCCTTCCCAGTGGGGTTTCTAATCCAACAGAGACTTCAAAGGTATTGGTGCACATGGTGAAAAGTTCCTTAAAGGCAGAGGAAGATTTAAAGTGACTGAAGAGGTAAGGTGCTCTTCTAGGCAGGGTCAGAGGAAATTCTAAAGAGGTGCCTTTGTGACATGTGCTGAGGACAACATCTGACATAGCAAAAAGAAAAGAGCAGAAATACTGGAAAATGCAGCAGAAGCCAGGAAAAAGCATTCACAACACCTGCCTGTCCTTCACAAACTATGAGACCAAGATGACTGCCCTCCAATGTCCTGATGGATCTATCACATCTTCCAGAAAGTAAAATGGAGAAGATTATCCATGACTTCTACTCAGATCTCTTTGATAGCTACATCCTCCTGCCCACATACCAAATGTTCCGCAGCTGGATATGTCATTCCCAACGTTCTCCTTTCAGAAATCTGACATGCCATTTCGTCGGTAAAGAAGGAACATTCCAGGTCCAGACAAAGTCGGACCGAACACCTAAAAAATCTGCCGCCAGAACTCATCAATACACTGGCTCGGTTCTTCACACGCTACCTGTCTGAATGCAAGGTGCCCTCCCAATGGAAAACCAGCAGGGCAGGTGTACTGTTCAAGAAGAGACATCCACAACATTGGCAACTATCGCCCCATCTGCCTGTTGTCCGTCATCTACAAACTGTTCACTCGAGTCACCCTGATACAGGATTGGCAGAACATTAGATGAAGGACAACCATGCAAGCAAGCTGGCTTCCGGAAAGGATTCAGCACAATCGACCATATCCACACGGCAACCAAGCTCATTGAGGTTTGTAGGGAGTTCAAGAGGCCGCTCTGTCTCACATTCATTGATTTAATGCCTCTGATTCTGTGGAGACTGAAATGGTCATCAGGCCCTAGCCAAACAGGGCATTCAAACCCAATACATCAATCTCCTTCGTGAGCTCTATTATGGATTCACCACCAGGATCTCAACAATCTACATGGAAGTGATAACTGATGTCAAAAAGAGGGGTTCAGTAGGGTGATACTATTTCAATAATAATAATAATGATGATAATAATAATAATAATAGAGAATCCTGTGAGATTCACTCTAAAATATCTACTGTTACCTCCCTCTTAAAGTACAAAACTGCTACTAAAAGGTATGACAGTTGTTCTTATCCCCTATAACAGAATTGCTAAAGCAAAATACACCTCAAATCTTCACTTTTTCCTTACCTTCTGCTTCCATCCACTGCCCTTTCTTCTGATATCCATACTAGAATGCTGTCTAGCTTTTCTGTCCATTCTTTCCCCACAAGATTTATGATCAAGCAAGACCCTATGTCTGCAAAGGAACACACAGCAGAAACACTATAAAATGTCTATAAAGGGTCACAAGTACAGAGTTCACAGGCCAACTCCAACCATCTCTAACTTTATCATCCAAAGAGGCTTAAAAGACACCTAAGAGTACTTGTGCAGCCACTCCAGTTCTCTTCTCTCTAGTACCTGTTCATTTTTGTGGCTGATATTCTTTGAAACGGCCATGTATACAAAAAGATATACCATTCTTTTGTTACTATTCTCTGAGTCAAAAGCATATTCAATTTTTTTTGGGGGTCACACCTGGCAGGACCCAGGCCCCGCCTGGCCCCCGCCCGAAAGGGGAGCAATGGGCGACACCTAGCTACAGCGAAAATCCCCATGAAAGGGACTAGCAGACTACCAAAAGCCGCCAAGGACACCAAGACCGAGAAAGCTGTTGCTTCCAAACAAACAACATGGCCCCTGATAAAAATAAACACAGAAAGAGGAGACTTGTGAAGGCTTGGAGAAAATTAACTGGCAGGTGTTGATCTTTGGACAGTGACCGCCATCTCAGAAACCCCCTCTCTACATTCAAAGGCATCCGGCTCAAAACATAGCACAGTAAAGGCCCTAGGTGAGAGGGAGGGACTACCAAGATGACCCCCCGCTTCCATAACAATGGGAGGAAGCAAGTGGGGAAACGCGGTTCCCGCCCCAGGGCTTCTCTTCCCGGGGATTTCGCCTGGAGCGTTATTCCCGGAAGTTCACACGTGGGGCGCCATCGGCCACACGCGGCTGGGGTTCTGCCTGGAATCCTAAGCATCGGGTTTTTCCTTGCGATTGTATGCCTGAACCTGTGATAAGTAAAGTCTTTTAAAACCTCACGGACCCTGAGTGCCAACCCACCCCGCCAGCTTCGGAGGTAGAAGGAACTCGCTTCCCCACTGTCGGGACCCTGGCGGGCGCCCGCACACCCAGTGATTCTCAGGGGTTACTCCTAGCTCTGCACTCAGAAATTACTCCTGCAATGCGTGGGGGACCATATGGGATGCCGGGGATCAAACCCGGGTTGACCACATGCAAGGCAAATGCCCTCCCCGCTGGACTATCACTCAGGCCCCAAAAAGCATATTCAATTTAATTTTTACATAAGTCTGAGTCTATCCTCAGAAAGGAGAGAAAACACCTTGGGAAACATACCTGAAATATAATATGCAATTTCAGGAAAGGAGAAACATCTAAAGGATCAAATCTTGTACATGTGTACACAGACAGATGCATGCGCACATTCTCTCTCTCTCTCTCTCTATCTATCATCTATCTATCATCTATCTATCATCTATCTATCTATCATCTATCTAAAAACTTATATATCCAAACAACTTTAAAGTTAGACCTTCAAAAAATGAAGTATCAATTTTCTGTGAGATTCCTCTCAATTGAAAAATAAAACTGAAATACATGTTTCTCTTGTTTTAAAAATAAAGAAGACTGAAGAAAGGGACTTACAGACTGTTTCCCTTTGGGCTCTACTAACAGACATGCCCTCGGCCTTGTCTCTGATAGAACAGAAGTTAAGTGCGTTCTACTGTCAGATTGCCTGGATTCTCCTTTCACATCCATCACTGACTAGGAAAACTCAAGTCCCTCTGTACCTCATTTTACTCACTCACAAAATAGAATAATAACAGTCCCATACCTCACAAGGTTATAAAGATCAAATGAGCTTAACACATGAATCACTTGAAATGATGCCTGTCAGAAAGTAACTCACGGAGTTTATGCCAGCAATTATCAACCACATTTGTCCCTCACAGGAAGTTCTTATAATCATCCTATCAGTCACATTATCTCTCTGATATGGTAGTGAGCACTGTGGCGCTAATACCTCTTACAACCAATTCCTTTTCGATTCATTTTGACCGTCCAACCTGACTCGTAATTAGTCTGCTGAATGGTGAGGACAATGTCTGTGGTTTTTGATGAGAAGAAACCGACTTACAGAAAGTTCATGGAGATAATCTTCCAAGGAAAGCCAGTAGCCAAGTTTCTGGAGGCTTTTCCTTTCTGTGAGCAGATGATCTCTAATCCAAACCTTCCATGCCAATACTCCATCAGCACATTGACCTTCTGTTCAAACCTCAAACTATTTCCTTGATTACGTCCTGGGTAAGAACTGACAGTGCTTCAATATTACCATCAAGGACCTTTCAGTTGCTGTCTGTCCCACACAGGAAGGGATCAGTTCTTCCACTATTTAAAAATTCTATCAGCCACAGATAAATCAGCAATTGACCCTAATATTTATGAAACATCTTTTTTGTTTATTCATCAAGAATATTTATGCAAGCCAAAGATTTGTCAAATTAAGTTTAAAAGTTCATGTTAAATCATGGGGCTGGAGCGATAGCCCAGCGGGTAGGGCGTTTGCCTTGCACGCGGCCAGCCTGTGCTGGCCCGGGTTCGATCCCCGGCATCCCATATGGTCGCCCAAGCACTGCCAGGGGGTAATTCCTGAGTGCAGAGCCAGGAGAAACCCCTGAGCGCTTGCCGGGTGTGACCCAAAAAAAAAAAAAAAAAGTTCATGTTAAATCAAATAGGAGTTACCTAGAAATAATGACCTCAAGTAGATAAACAGACTCTAAATGAAACTCATTCTTCACAAAACTTTGACAATACTGAATGCTAACATAACTAGAAGGAGGTAATATTTCATGAAACAGTACCAAGGAGAAACCTAGGAATCTTTTGAATTAAAGTCATTTTACAAAATATGGAACATAAATACATAGCAAATGTGATAAATACTAGATATTAAAGGAAAGAAATTTTTTACAAGTCTGAATAAATAAGATTATAATCTATGATCATGACTTTAAAACTCAGCATAGTAAATAAAAATAAAACTTCTCTACAAATTTAATGAAACTCAATCAAAATCCCAGTAGGATATTTTACAGGTAGAAATGGAAATGACTTTTTAATTTACATGGAAAAACAAAGTAACAAGTTAAAGTAATGTTAATAAATTTGAAAAATTCTTATTATTCAAAAATAAAAAAAGCTATCAATACATGCCACTAATGGGTAAATTTCAAATTAATTATTCTAAGTGAAAGAACACAGACAAAAGAATGCATACCATATGAAATTTCACTTCTACAAATATCTTAGAGTGCCAATTAATCTAAAGTGATTAAAGCAGAACTGTGGTCACTTCTGGGCAAGGAAAAAGCCTGTGGAAAAGTATTAAGAGGCACAGGGAAACTTCTGTGGGTGCAAAACTTCAAAATAACTTCCAATGGGATTGCTTTATGAGTTGAAAACTAACAGACTTATGGAGCCTCAAGAGAGGCTTGAACTAAAAGTACGGGATTTGCTAGTGAAATGGACCGCACAAGCACTGAAGCCCCTGCATTGCTGCACAGCATGTCCAATCTCTAGGACACAGCCAGATACACATGAGCATTGCAGCTTGACATGCACCACTCCAATGAGCATGTATCGTGGACATCACAGCAAGCCCTGGATATTTGTGGGCACCAAAGTAAAGTGTGTGCCCCACAGCAAGCATCACAGCCAAGTGTCTTCACAACAATGAAGGGAAGAGACAGGGCGGCTTCAGCAAAATGTAACAGAATATGTCAAATATGTGAGGTTTGGTGTATGTTGATTCCATTTTTTTAAAGTTTTTAACAATGTTTTGAGAAGTAGAAAATGAGATGGAACAAATAACACAGAACAGGAAGTTCTGTTATGAAGGAAGTATGAACTTCTGTGAAATCATATAGAGGGGGCATTATCCAGCTACAAGTCAATGGATCAATAAATGGTGGTATATGTACACAATGAAACACTGTAAGAAAGGACAAGATCATGGACTTGTCATTACATGCAAGGAATCAGGGGATATCATCTGACTGAAGTCAGCTGGGAGGATACCCTCTCTGAGAATAACCTCTCTCAGACGCAGGTCTGAAAGATAAAGCAGCAGGGCAACACAGAGCCAAAGGCAACCAAATTGGAGAATTCTGCACTGGTGTGAGAGAGTGGGGGTGGAGGGGTGGTAGTTAAGAATGAAAGAGGCCTTTAGAACCTCCACGAAGGGCCAAGGACCTCTAGGAACTCATTGGAGGGAATGGGTACTCTGATGGGGAAGGTGGGGAAGTGAGAATAACATATGCATGAAACCATCATTAACAGTGTTCTAAGTCATAGTATCTCAACAGATTTATTTTTTAAATTTTAAATAATAATATTATCTGAACTAGGTAATATGCAAGAAAGGATATTATCAAAACTGACATCATACTATAAGGAAATAAAATTAGTTTGACTAGGCCTGAAAGAGTGATAAGAAATTCTGTTTGTTTGTCATTATTAGCTTATTATCACATCCCATTTCATGAGGTACTTCACTATACTTATTTTAACTGTAAAACACCACACTTAATACACAACACATATTACATACAAATGTAAGCTTTATGAATGTTTCCTCAAAATAATCAT
The DNA here is from genome assembly GCA_021461705.1 of Cryptotis parvus. NCBI lineage: Eukaryota > Metazoa > Chordata > Mammalia > Eulipotyphla > Soricidae > Cryptotis > Cryptotis parvus. Next base: position 8,931 of record JAJIBD010026290.1, read on the forward strand.
CTGGTATATAGAAGACTGGCTTTATTCTTTTTTATCAGGAAATTACAGAAATGAAAACCATGAATTAAGCTAATAATTGTTCTTTTTTCATCCTTCTATTTCTACAGACTACAAATTATCTAAAAAAACCCTGATATAAAGAGATTTAAACAAATGTATATAAAGCAAATATCCTCAGATTCATAAGCCCTAAAAATTTATTCTATACTTATGTATTATGGGCTTAACATTGATGTATTTAAAGACATGCAGCAAAATTTTCCCAGGAAAACAGCATAGCTCTATTAATTCTATTCTCTGCAAATTAAGAGATGAATTCATACCAAAATCATAATCTTTCAGGAATGCTGCAAAGAAGTAAATTTAAAACAAGATTTAATCTTTTCATAATTTCTCAAAACTAAACAGTAATCACAAAATGTTTGCCTTCTTCTCTTTCCCTCTGATTTTAAAATACTTGTGATTTAAAATACTCCTGCCATCTCTAAATGAAAAGCTCATTTTAAACCATATTAATTGCATGGGTCACAAACAGGGTTGGCAATGGGATGGCACCACATAATCTCAGTGGTTTATCTTCTTCCATGTGGGCTAAAATGAATTCTGAAATGAAATATATGAAAAAGATGAACAACATTTTAAATACTGATTTCTTATCTGTCCTCTAAATCCTAGCTTCTTATATAGGTTGAGTAACTAACTTGAACGTGCAACATTTATTAAAAAAAAAGTTGTGAGGTTATTGGTAAATACCGCTTTGTAACTTTTTTTTTTTTTTTTTTGCTTTTTTTGGGTCACACCCAGCAATTCTCAGGGGTTTCTTCTGGCTCTGCACTCAGGAATTACTCCCTGGCGGTGCTCAGGGGACCATACAGGATGCCGGGGATCAAACCTGGGCCGGCACAGGCAGGCCACGTACAAGGCAAATGCCCTACACGCTGGGCTACCCCTCTGGCCCCTGTTTTGTATCACTTTCATCACTTGTCTTCCTGTTGATCATCGATTTGCTCGAGCAGGCGCCAGTAACGTCTCCATTCATTGGGAACCAGGTCCATTATTGTTACTGTTTTTGGCATATTGAATATACCACGGGTAGCTTCTGCCAGGCTCTGCCGTGGCTCTGGTTAAATGCATAAATTAGAAGGATTTTGGACTATATCAAAGGGCAACAAATTAATATCTGAGGCTAGTTTTCTTTTGGGGGTGGTCACACCCAGCAATGCTTAGGAGTTACTCCTGGTTCTGCTCTCAGGAATTACTCCTGGCAATGCTTGGGAGATCATATGGGATACTGGGGATCGAACCCGGTTGGCCATGTGCGAGGCAAATGTCCTACCTGCTAGACTATTGCTCTATACCCCTGAGGTCTATTTTTTTTTAATAGTCAATGAGCTAAGAATGAAAGTTACTTTTTATTAGGAGGTTTATTTTTTTTCCTTTTTTGTGCTTCCAGAGACGAAACTCATCCCTGGATCTGGGATTTACTTTTTAAATGTTATAAGCACAAATAGAGACAAAACAGCCATATATAGCCCTTCACAGAACATTTGCTAACAGACCAAAGACAGAACAGTAGCAAGCTGACTCCTGGCACCACAAATGGTCACCTGACCAGGAGTAAACACTGAGCATAATAAGGAGTATCCCCCAGCCCAATAATAAAATAAAATAGTTACTGAGATTGTATCCTTTTTAAAACATATATATACCCAAGCCGAAAATTAATCAGGCCAGTGGGAAAAGTTTAAGAGTTCTTGCTCTGAATGTTTGTTTCTCCATATGACTCAACCACATACTAGCTGTGTATTTAGCAAAAGAAAAGCTCAGAATAGTCAACTAGAAGAAAACTGAATATAAAAGGTATGTGCAACATGCTAAGAACCACTAAGAACTTCTGCATTTTCCAGTGAAACCAGCCCTTACAATTCATACCTCACCCATATCCAGCTCAGATAAATCTCACTATGAAATGGTGAGCACAGTTTAACCTCAAGATGCTTAACAGTTCAGAAAACAGTATCAGCCATATTTATACCTAAAACAGCTCCACCAAGCCCCATTATAATAATCAAACAGGAAAAATGATCAGAGCAACAGTGGTGTTATTCTACCAGCCTAAATGTTCCCCAACTGAAGCTACCCTAGTCAGGGTGGAAGCTGAGAGAGGGGTGTTTAACCACACTGTCATAGTACTCAGGAGGTTGGTTACTTTCTTAAAATAGAACCTTATAAAGGATTTCTCAGCAACATAATTGCAATTTAGAAAGTTACATTTACTCTCCTGCATGTGTATTAGCATCTAATCAGCAACTTAGATGGTTTAACTAGCTTTTTCTCTGAAAACTCTCTTACTTTATGGGGTAACAATACATAGTCAAGCACCTGAGACGTGATCCAACATCAAAGCATGCGGTACAATTATTATCCTAAGAAAATACTGAGGTAAAAGCCAGTCGACATCACCTCCAACAGCCCAGCCAAAATTCCATCTCAGTTTCTTTAATTGCCAAATGCATGTTATAACTAGAACATACAACCAATAACAAGCTTAATTATAACAGCGGGCATTTTAATTGCTTTTGGAAAACTAGCCAACAACCTGCAACATGTATACAGACTCAAAGGATGCAATCCCATAGCTAATTAAGATTTAAACCCTGACAAACTATAGCTGTCACAGTGATATTCACTTGCGAGCTGTATACAAGTAAGGAATATAAAAGAATAATTTAGAAATTACTTATGGAAATTAGGGGAATTTGTTTGATTCAATTTTGCTTGAATCTTCCTGCAGTTTTAAGGGCTAGTCCTCAGGAAGTAAGTCTCCCAAGTAGAAAAGACACAAGTATTTGTTTTAAGTCACTTCAAATTGCTTTATATTTGGGTTGGTTTATTTATTTACCTGAAACAGTTATGGCTCATTTATGAAAACTTTAAAGGGGTAGGAAAGGGGGAAACGTTTATTCCAAGAGTGAGCTTTTTTAATTTATTGTTTTACTTGTTTCGCTTTGGGGGACCACACCCAGCAGTGCTCAGGGACTACACCTGGCTGTCCACTCAGAAATTATTCCTAGCGATTCATAGGGTCAGGTTGCCTGTGCGCAAGGCTTTACTATTACTCCAGCCCCAAATGAGATGTTTTATGTGATGTGAATAAAGCAATGATATAAATTTGGTCAATGAACACAACTCAAAAGGTATCTGGAGAATTTTTCTTTAAAATAGGGTTAACCGTGTGTCACCTTTTAACTTCCTACTCTTTATTTAATAATGTTTAGAGTTCTGCTTTACTTTATTTAAAGGGCAGAATTGTAGAGAAAAGATTCAACAGAAAGAAAAGCTGTGTCTGGTCTGGGGTCTGGGAAACAGCACGGCCATCAGGGCTCCTGTCTCAGGTACAGCTGACCCTGGTGTAATGACCTTCAGCACATGCTCCCTCAGCACCACCTGAGTGCAGCTCTGAGGCACTCAAACACTGCACAGGTGGTCAGAGTAATCTCGGACTCTGCGGGGTCTGAGCACCGCTCATTCTCAAAACATGCGCTAAACTGCTTGGCAAGAGAGTAACTAACTGGGAGGAGGCTGCAGGCCCCTGAGCACCACCTGGGAGCTCCCCACCCACACACACACTTTGAATCAGAGCAAGTTTGTGACAAATTCAAAGCACTCTATGGGAGATTTCTGAAACATGCTTATTTGTAAGCTGTGGATGACTGGTTGTTTCTGAGGAAAGCACTCATGGGTGCCCTTGCCCAAACCACCACCTGGGCTAGATGGAACTCACGCACTCTGAGGAGACTTAGGGATTAGTGGACTGAGAGAGAGGACAGGGCACACCCTGCACTGCCACCTCCTGCTTTGGTAACTCACTCCCCTGGTGTCAAACGGAACCAGCTCAACACAAAGACTTACACCTGATACAAAGTCTCTTGCTGTGATTCACACCAGAAGAGTTTAGGTTCAGATAAACTGGATTTCTTCACTTTCCACAGAAGCTGAAATTACCCTGTTCTGGAAAATGAGTGAAGGGATCAAAGTCTGGTTTCACCACAGTTAATGTAGCAAAAAAAAAAAAAGAGATGAAAGGAGTTTTCTTTACTCTTCCTTTCTGCCCTAACCTAATCTTCCCAGGTAAGTCAGTCACTAGCCAGCACTGTATGATCCTTCTAAGACATCACTGCAACAATTCACCAATCAAATGGATTTTCTGACATGTCCCTGCCTCAGCAAGTGAGCAATTTGTCCTATACACACAGCCAAACCGGATGCAAAGCCTAAGCTGAGAATGCCTAAGCTATTTTTGACTGATGAATGGGCAAGTGATATCACTCCCTCAATATTGACAAAAATGTGCATGTTTCTGCAGTAATGAGAGGAATTCAATGTGAATCAAATATTCAATTTTCTCAAAGGTTCTCAAAAAAGTTCATTAAATTTCATATCCTTTAAGAACATTAACAGAAATCAAAATTCAATTTTAAAAAAGCCATAAACCAAGTTTTTCTTCATCATCACATATTTACTTTCCTAGCAGAAACGACATGAAATTGGGACTGCAAACCTAATTTGCAGTCCATGTAGTGGACTGCACCACCACATGATGGGGTAAAAACTGTGGCCTGACAAATATCTCACAATTAACACAAGTAGGTGTTTGCCACACTTAAATGGCGAAACATTCCTGTTCAATCCCGAGTACTAGGACTAATCCACAGATCAGTAGTTGTGAGCCAATACGACAGACCCAACTTTTATAGTACAGAATGATTTGAATATAGGTATCTCTGTGTCCTTTTAACTGTGACTGCCAACTCCTCTCAAGATAAAGCTCTTGACTCACAAACAACTGTCACCTTTGCTCACAAGGAGTTGCGGTCTGGTTACCCACGCCTCTCTTACATGAATCCCAAAGTCCTCAGTCAGAATGCCATGATATTTCACAGAAAGAGAACATCTGCAAGGACTTTAGTCACCTGTGAAAAAGAACACAGTAAAGCTGGTCAATCTGATGTCCTGGTAGACTTCTGTCTGCCGAACATCTTTCTGCAGTCATTAACAAACCAGCAGTATCACTAGACATCGCAATGTCATCCAGAATCAGACCGACTTTCCTTGAACAAATGAAGCTTTTCACAAGGCGATCCAAAGGAGCAAACATGTCATTCAGAGCTCAATCTCCAAGCCCCCTTCTCAAGTTGTGAGTCACTAACTACAGAACAAAGAGATACCAAGACAAGGAAGCTCTGCCATCATCACAGTAAGAATGAGCCTAGAAAAAGAGGCTTATTAAAGTTCCAAAACCGAGCCTAGAAAAAGAAGCTAACTTGAAGTTCCAAAACCATAATGTCATTGGCTACAGAGGATGTTGATAACAAGTGTGGAGAAGGGTTCTAAGACTTACTCTAAAACCGAACTATGCACCCAAGTAAGAAATTCAGTGTTATTAGTTATATTTCCATTAAAAACTCTCATTAATGGTAGCTATCATGTTCTCCCACCAAGTGGATTCCATCTGACAATAAAAGCTAGGTTAAGATTTTAATCTCCCTGGAGTTAAGGCATCTGGTCTGCTTTACTTACAAATGTAACCAAGACTACAGAGTAGTACCTGAAACACTGCCTGTATGCAAATATTGTGATGCCAATGCAACATGCAAACATTGAGTCCTCACAACTGTCAAGATGAAGGACACTGAACCAGAGAGATAGTAGGTTAACAAAGTGCTTGTCTATCAGGCAGTTGCAGTCATACGCTGGTTTGAATTCCAGTACTACATATTATCCCCAGAGCACCAAACATGGCCCCTAAGCACAAAACCCAGATGTGCCCCAAGCCCCTCCCCCCAAAAAAAAGATAAAGAAACTAGAGAGATAGTATGGCAGTTGAAGCACACGGCAGATCCCCAGCATCCCATATGCTGGAGCACCACCAGGAGTAATTCCTAAATGCAGAGTCAGGAGTAACCCCTGAGTATTGCCAGTGTGGCCCAAAAATGAAACAAAAAGGAAAGAAACTAAAGAATAAAACATTCGAGAAGCATCCCCAAGTCAATTTCTTAATTTTTTAATTAAGAAATTAAAAATCTTAATTAAATCTATTTCATTTTTCTTAAATAGGAGCTGCTCTGTGGGAAGGTGGATGTTGGGAAGAGAGAGTGCCACATGAAAATTGACATGTATGCAGCATGGACTAACAGGTCAGTTTTCAGCGCCTGGGGTCCAACTTAAGGTCTCATTCAAGCCAAACATAACTCCACCGGTGGAGCCTTATCTCTAGCACCAAGTAACTCTTTATGATCGACTTACTCTGAATCCTGCACCAAACAATTTAACATAAAAATGGGCATATTTTTCTAGCATCTGTTATGTTATAAACTCAGCACCCCAAAAGCATGGTGGCACTAAATCCTATTCCATGCCAAAATACACATTTATTAAAGTTACTACTCATCCTCATGGGACAAGTTTTAGAGAGAGCAATGCAGATGACACCTAATAACAAAGGCTTAGAGGAAAATCACTGTTGATGTCTTAGGCACAAACACAACCATCTTGCTTTAACATTTAAGGTAAGCAGAGGAAAGAGTTGTAAGATGTGATAGCTACTATTATTTCAGGGCCAAAGAGCAACACAACTTTCTTACAGCAAGAAAAGTTAAAGGAAATGGGTGGCAGAGGGCAGGGTGGGGGACCTAGAACAAAGGAAGTACCAAAGGTGCACAGGCCCCAGGCTTGACCGCCAGCGCCTCTTCTGTTGGTTTCCTGGGAACATACCATCCTTTGTATACTGCTTAAAGAAGAGTCATCGACATTCTTTTACTCACAATATGCAAGGTATCACGTAACCAAAAGAGGTGAAGTGTAATCTCATCACACAATACAACAGCAGCTGCTAGGAGTTCCTGGTTACAGGACAGCAGCTCAATTCAGCAGCACACCTGCAATTATTTAATGTCTAGTTAAGCTTGTCTCCATTTAATAAATTACTTGATAATTACAAAGAGAACAAGGAAAAAAAGACATAAACCAAAATTAGAACTATAGATAAGGGTAGGAATTAACAGAATAGAGGAAAAACTCCTCACAAAAGATCGGAATAGAACGAAGTAAGTCAAGCAAATTCAGTAACTCTACTTAACAGATGTATTTTGAGGGGAAGGTTGGTGCTAGGAACCAAACCCAGGTATCATACATATTAAACATGTGCTCTACCAGTGAGCTAAATCTCTATCCAATTTGATAGTTTTCTTATAAAGATGGACTGGTACCTGGCAGGAAGCCAGCCCGTGTAAAGAGACCAGAATTAGGCTGTCCTGGTCCCTGGCCACAGTAAGCTCACCAAATCCCTGAACGACTTCTAGCACAAAGAGCTGAAAGATCAAGACAGTTGTCTCATTTTTTTCAGGACGGAAAAGAACTGCAGGTTCCTTTCTCAATTCTCCTTTCCACACAATAGTAGCTACTTCCCAGCTCACCAAATCCAATCAGCTTTCATTTGTCCAGGAAACCCTAAAAATGTGCCAGGACAAAACAAACCCATAAGCATTTTCAAAATATCATTTTTAGCAACAGCTCAGTTATTCCATCAATCAGCTTTTTCCTGAAATTCACCAAAAAAAAAAAAAATAAATCTATTATTCCTCTACCTTTATTTCTTTCTTTTCTTTTTTTTTTTTTTGCTTTTTGGGTCACACCCGGCGATGCTCAGGGGTTACTCCTGGCTCTGAACTCAGGAATTACTCCTGGCGGTGCTCGGGGGACCATATGGGATGCCGGGATCGAACCCAGGCAGGCCACGTGCAAGGCAAACGCCCTACCCTCTGGGCTATCGCTCCGGCCCCACTACCTTTATTTCTTTACCTCATGGTCTATCTGTGATAAATTTGACAGAAGGAAAAAAAAAAAGAAGACAGAAAGGCAAAGGGATGAGTTGAGAAATTTCCACTAATGTATCACTTGATCACTTGAATCCCGTTATTCATCGATTTGCTTGAGTGGGCGCCAGTAACATTTCCATTGGACCCTATCACATGCCAATGTAGCCCAATGGCATCTGGTGGATTCAGGAATATGAAGAGCCTCAAACCGTTCCTTCAGGGTCTTGACAAGGAAGTCTGACCATCATGTAGGTGGGCGGCCACGTGATCTTTTGACATCCCGTGGGATCCAGTCGGTAATGGCTCTAGTCCAGCGGTTGTCTCCAAATCGCATTACATGTCCAGCCCATCTGATTTTCGATGCCTTGCAAACGAGACAGCATCCCTGATTCTGGAATAGCGACGGAGGTCAGAACTCCGGATTCCTTCTCTCACTTGAGTGAGGCGTGATATTCCAAGCATAGCTCTTTCGATTCCTCTCTGGGAGACCCGAATAGCATTCTCATCCTGCTTTTGTAGGGCCCAGGTCTCTGAGGCGGGATAAATTGTGCTTCCCCAAATTTTTATGCTGGGATTCTAATTCTGAATGTGAACATATCTCTCCACATTTATATGCATAAATATAGGATTTTGAAAGTTGAAAATAGGAGTTTATTTTGGCCATAATACAAAATAACTGGCATTTTTACAGAACGAGGACTCCAAGACACGACAGAGAAGCGTGCCTGAGAAAAGCCTACCCGAGGACAGAAAGAAGGTGCTCCTTCACAAGTCATGAGCTCAGCCTCAGAACAGATCCTTCAGACACCTTGATCTCAGACTTCTGGCTACCAGAACAGGGAGAAAATTACACTCTGTTTTTAGGTTACATGCTTGTTACTTTGTATGGAAACCTCAGTGAATTAACACAGTCACTAGTTAAGCAACTGCTTAAAAAAGGAATTCCTCATAAATGAACCCATTTTAAATTCTCCAACTAAATGAGCACTTGCATCCATAAAACAAAAGACCAATAATGCCAGCATATCACCCTTATCTGTCATGTTAGACTAATCGTAGCCATACTCTGATGAAGTGGAAATGACACCTACACTCCACAAAGCAGGACTGCGGCGTTAAGCCTCCCGCCGAGACCACGGAAATCACAAAGGAACTCCAGACACTAGCACTCACCATCCGTTTCTCCAGTAACCCTCAACCACTCACGGTTTCTGATACACTATTAGGTTTTTAGGTACATAGAGAAATTTAAGATTCGCAATCAGCACTTACTAAGTAGAATTAACACTAATTATAAGGCTGAATCAAGGTAAGCACAAAGACCTATGGAAACATCCTGTTCGAACTTAGTTTCCAAGTCTGTGAAGTTTCCATCACCTGTAAGTTTCAAACTTCGCAAAGGAAACAGAGGAGGAAGAGGAAAAAGAGGTGTTATGCAAAGCACAAAAATCATGAAAACATGAGCTGTAAAGTCACACTATAAAAATCTAAAACAACAGTTTTCAGGCACAGGAATTTGTCAAATAAAAGTCTCTTTGACAATGATGTAATCCAACATGATAACTTCTGTCAAATGCTAAAATTGATCTTACAAATGTAGGGCTGCAGTAACGCGGCGATGCCCGGTTTTTTTTCTCCCCCCCCCACCGGATCCCTATGGCCCCTGAGCACGCCGGAGTAATCCAGGCAAGCCAGGAGTAACCCCTGAGCATGCCGGGGTGACCCAAACGCAATAAAATAAAACAAAATGGTCATACTTTGTTGTAATGGAGATGGGAGGTAGTTTTTCTGGGCTAAACTACAGGAAATTGTAAGCCGAAGGTAGGAACAATAATTTGGAACCAGACTGGAAAAAGTCATATTTGACATACTGAGGAATTTGAAAATTAATCTATCCTGTGGCCAACCAGAAATCTCTGGTAATTTTTAGACTGTGAAGCAACACTAAAGTTTAAAATTTCTGAAAGAAATCTGAAATTTTTAAAATAAAATTGAGTGAGAATACAATGAACATTTGGGGATAAGGCGAACAAGCACCACTCAGTGCAAGGTGCTGGGTCAGAGGGGAGGCAAAGGGAGAGAGAAGGTCAGAGTACATTTCAGAATCACGGCAGCCGGGACACAGTGACCTCCTAGGATGGACTATTTCAAGGGCTACTTGCCTGGCACATGACAAATCCTGGTCCAATCTATAGCAGCCTATATAGTCCCCAATCAACACCAGGAGTGATCTCTGAGCACAGAGCCAGGTAAGTCCTGACCACTGCCTGGTGGAAGAAAAAAAAAAGGAAAAAAAGAACAACAAAGGACTCATTAACAAAGATAGTTAATGAGATTATAATTTCCCAGTCTATAAATACTATCCCACTAAACTAATTTGTAATCTAACGAATTTATATATATATATATGCATTAAAATATATATCTATATACCTAGCAAAATATGACCAAATAGGTAAGCACTCCTGACCAATAAACACTCTCTTAAAAAGCCAAACAATTGCAAAGCTTTTTATTTTTAGCATTTAACGTTTCCCGTATTTACTAAAGTTTACAGTTTCTTTTTTTTTTTAAGGCCCAGTTTCTCTTCCAGGGAGTTATTTATTTTTAAGTGGACTGCATTAATATTCGTGTATCTACCCTGACTAGAGCAGTAGAGGAAAGCAAATAGTCTCTGACTCTTCAACCTCGCTGCTATTTTCATGTCTAGCCTACTCTACAAGTATAATGGTCAGTTCTAAATCTAGACTTGAAGGCAAAGTACTAAAGGCCAATACGACATTTATATTTCTCCCAGGCTGAGGCAGTGACATCTCAAGTTCAGTGACATCTCAATTTTTTTCTGTTATAAAGTGGTAGATATGCAGGCTTTTGAAAGAGGCAATACAGGTGAGAGAGATTCAAAGGCATACGCTAGGGGTATCTTACGATGAGTAAACTTCATAACCCTGGCAATTTTCGAAGTGTTTGTCAGGTCACTAAGTAGATTCAGTCAAATGATGGGGCAAGCCAAATAGGTTTAACATTAGTCTCTGCCCACACACTGGCAAAAAACAGGGCACCTGTCTTCACAGGTGCTGCTTACAGACTGCAGTCCACAGATTAGAAGTGTTCGTGAAGCCTGGGAGGCTGGACTGGGTTTCCAACACTGCTTAAGGGACCTAGGAGTCATACTCGGGAGTACTCAGCCAAGCTGGCCAGATGGCTCAATGCTAGGAGGTGGCAGTGTGGTGCTATCCAAAGGTTCCCTCCTTTGCAAACCACTCAGTAGTTTAGTTTCAGCTCTCACCTGATCTCGGACATTTTCTGTGCCTCCTTTACCGAATTCAAGTTGCTAAAAAATTATGCATAGAGTATATGTATGTACATATATATAGAGAGACACACACAAGAGAGAGAGACTGAGAACCCTGTTAATACAGATTCTTGAAACCAACCTCCAAGATATTAATTCGGTGGATCTGGTTGCCAAATATACATTTCTAAGACCCCAATGATTTTGATGTAGGCGACCCTAGCTGTGTTGAGAATAATCTATCCAAAATAGAAGTCACCCAAACTACAATCCAGAGGAAAGATAAGTAACAGCCACTCATCACCGTCACACACACACACACACACACACACACACACACACACACACACACACACACACACACACACACACACAGGCAGTGAGGGCAGTCCACTTCCGGTCAGAAAACTAGCAGGGCATTTTCCTATATACCATGTCCTCATTACTTCAAATAACCAGACACTACGGTGAGTATCTTTCACCAGAAGCGTGTTCTCATTCACTTTTTCAAATCTCACACTCATGTTCCTACCTTTGCCTCTTTTTCTTCTTGGTTCAGGCACAATTGGAACCACATCTGTTTACTACACCATGGTCCTTTTATTTGTATTCCTCAGGGGGAGGGGAATCCCAGGAAAGTCTTCTGCTTCTCAAGTTACAGTCTCCCCTGTCTGCATTTACCGATTTTCTTAAAATGAACATCCCAGCAACTAATCAACTCCAGAAGACCACCCGCTAACAGTGGAGATGAACTCTGCCTTCTCTATAAAACTGCCAATCAGCTCACAACTGGTCCCTCTGAGTCCCTCACACAAATCATCATCTTCAATAGTAAAAGGAAGAGACTGACCTGACCACAGACATTCTCCTGTAGAAACTAAGGCCTGGGGATAGTACTCAGGGATGGGCATGCATGCTAGCAAGCACTTGAACAAGAAATCAATCTCTGGTATTACATCGCCCTGGGCACTACCTAGTATAAAGACCCTTAGCAGCTCGTGGTCAGAGCAGTACCACACTGCCACCTCCTTGCACTGAACCACCTGGCCATGTTGGAGGAGTATTACCGGTGTGACTCCTAGGTCCCCCCATACACTATGGGAAACGCCCGTCCACCCTCCAAATAAATATAAAGATTACACTAGATCGTCCTCAAAAGGACAAGCAGCAACAGAAGAGCACAATTGTAACCTGAGATACATGGTCCAAGTTCCCCCTTTTGCTGACATGCCCCTTTCAAGGCTGCCTGCTGTAAAGAAATGAGGGGAAACAAACATCTGGAGGAGCAGAGTCAAGAAATCAAACCCTAGGGGCTCTGTGACCTTGGGCATATTAGAGCATTTATTTGGTCTTTTATTTAGTCACAAACTAAAGATAATTATAATGCAGTTATGAGATTTAATTAAAGTAAAATAAATATATGAAACATTTTCGAAACTGCAAGAATTCTACAGGAATGTTAAGCATGAATGCCAAGAAATGTTCTCATTCTATTTCACTTTTCAGAGACTGCCAGTTCCGTGGCCTCTCTCCTAATGCATGTACTTGCCATCCTAGTGAAAGGAAAACAACCTCACACCATGTGCATTGCCATAGTACTTTAGGGATGACAATCATGACAGTTTTGCATTTACAGTCTTCTATGCACTGGCTGTTATCAGATGCCAAAAATCCTTATGATTCCTTGCAAAACCTTACTTCATCTAGTTCATAGAGTTCACCCCTCACTAAAACACTCGAATATAGACTGGATAAAATGGCATTTCAAGCATTTCAGTTAATAAGCTAAATTTCTCTCAACGAAGAGAGGAGAAAGCAAATTGATGAACTAAAATTAACACTCAGGGATGGGCATGCTCTATGAGACAGACATGGGGCAGAGCTCATGAGACAGACATGGGGCAGAGCTGCTACTGGCTCTCACTGTGCCCAGCGCTCATGAGGTGCCCAGGAGGGATGGCAGGTTCTAGCCCTGGCCCGCCACCCCAGCAGAGCCTCACAACAAGCCAGACGACCCCCCACTCCATGAGGACCTCCATTTTCCACATCCGGACTTCCCCCTCGTCAGAACTCCACCCAGCAGACCAGCCTATCACAGGCCGGCTCGCGCAGCCGCCAATAAATGCTGGATTTTGAGATGACTACAAGAGTATGCTACCTGCACGGCAGAGCCTGGCAAGCTACCCGTGTCGTATTTGATATGCCAGATACCAGTAACAATATAGACCTCATTCCCATGACCTGATGGAATGGTTTGAGGCTCTTGATGTTCCTGGAGCAAGCAGGTGTCCTTGGGCTCTACTTGCATGAGACAGGTCATATGGAGATGTTACTGGTGCCCGCTCGAGCAAACCGATGATGAGCAGGAAGACGGTGATACGAATACAGTGAAAATTAACACAATAGTTACTTTAACTCGTATTCCCTGATTAATTCCCTTTAATACTCTGAAGTAATTACTGGCAACTTGTATATTTCAGGCTTCTTTCTAAGCATGGCAAATGTTTCATCATATTTAATAATCATCATGACCAATCTGTGAGGACAAGGCTGATACACTATCACCATTTTATAATGGGGGCAGTACAAAGTTAAATAACGGTACAGGTTGGATAGGGGCAAAGCACAAATACTTCCTCCAGGGGCAGTTTTCTTAACTTGCAGGTAATATGAACCCTTAGCCAGAAACAGCTCCATCTGATGAAAGTGTGCTTTAGCTCCTTACTCCAGGAACAGGGTAACAGGACACAGTAATACAGTGATTATCTAGAAAAAGCTGAACCACTCATTCTGACAATGAGCAAGTAATCCACAAAGGGGAATCACCAAATAAATATTCAATGTACCTGTAACAAGATCTATGAAGATTTAGTCACTTGAAATCCATACTAACAGAAGTCAATCTCAAGAAATACAAACGCAGGGCAAAGTTTTAACCTGAATAATCTTTCTAGCTACTTATTCATACTAGTAAAAGCATAATGATGAAAACAGGTTCTGGATTACGTGTCCTCACCCCCTCCCTTATATGCCAATCGTATAATCTCCCAAATTTATAGCTCGGTAAGGAAAACCCCAAAAAGCAGTCAGTCAAGAACTAAACTTGTTTTCTTCTTTGGGCTGACTTATTATGACAAACCTCAGAATGTCAGGAGAGCTTTCTTTCCTTAAGCAACCTAACTTCATTAAACAGATAATAATGACTAAGGTTAAATGCTGGATTTACAGATGACTACAAGAATATGCTACCCGCACGACAGAGCCTGGCAAGCTACCCGTGTCGTATTTGGTATGCCAGATACCAGTAACAATTATAGAACTCATTCCCATGACCTGATGGAATGGTTTGAGGCTCTTTGTGTTCCTGAAGCAAGCAGGTGCCCTTGGGCTCTACTTGCATGAGACAGGACACATGGAGATGTTACTGGTGCCCGCTCAAGCAAATCGATGATGAACGGGAAGACAGTGACAGTGATACAGTGGATGACTAAGGGTGAAAAGCACCAATCATCTTTGCAAGCTTTTCTGTAATTTCTGAAAGTATCCCCCCCCCTCAAAAAAGAGTCATTTTAAAACAATGGGGGAAATTATTAAATTTTTCAATAGAAAAGTAAGACAGGAATATGGCCAGAGTGTTCACAGAAAAGGAAATAGCTCTGTAACTTTTCTATACACTGAAAATGCTCAACATTACTAATAATAAAGTATGCCGATTAAAACCACTTTCAGATACCATTTTTTTTCTTATTAGATTGGCAAAATTCTAGTTACAACACATCTTCAAAGAATGTGAGTAAATCGGGCCGGAGCGATAGCCCAGCGGGTAGGGTGTTTGCCTTGCATGCGGCCGACCTGTGCCGGCCAGGGTTCGATCCCGGCATCCCATATGGTCCCCGAGCACCGCCAGGAGTAATTCCTAAGTGCAGAGCCAGGAGTAACCCCTGAGCATCGCCGGGTGTGACCCAAAAAAAAAAACAAAAAAAAAAAAGAATGTGAGTAAATCCCTCTCTTAAACAGGTGGGAATATTAGTTGGTTCAATCCACAAAGTGCTTTGGCAATAACTGTCATAGTTATAGAAGCTCGTACACTTGATGAACAATTTCTCTTCTGAGAATTTCCCTTAAGGTGTATTTGCACCCACATATGATATGCCTATAATCAAAATTATTTACCTGCATATTACTGGCCACAGAAAGAGACTAGAATATAATCTATATTAGAACTAGTAAAACTACATATGGTATGATCTGACATGGAATATTACACAGCTACAAAATGGAACTAGACAGATACTCTAAGTATCTAAGAATAAAAGATAAGCTGATAATGAAGCAAGATAAAGTCTCATGCTTACTGAGTGTACTATATAGCATACATTCAAGTGCACTTTTACTTGCTTTGAGAAGAGAATATAACTGCTTAAAGAATCAAAAACTCGGAACTTATTCTGAAGCAAAACTGAGCTCAAAAACATAAATAAAAATATAAAATACAGATTGTAGCAACACAGCGATTCTGGCTAAATTTTATGTGAAAATTTGACGTGGTAGATACTGACTAGAACTGAACTCAGCAACACACTATCTCCAGCGGGATCTTGCATGCATTCCTTCTGTTAATGCCAAAGTTGTGTGTACTGCAGGACCATTACAGTCACTCCACATCACGTGTGGCACCTTACACAACTAATCAAATGACAAAGAGGGTTTGTCTCATCAATATTTTTACCATAAAAAGGGACCCCCCAACTTAGTGATTATAACCCTGGATGGTTATAATCTTCCACTCAGTAGCCTTTCACTCAGTAGCTAGGAAGCTTTTCCAAGAAACTTTGGGAGACAAGTCATCAAAGCCCAACACTTCTAAGTGCCAGAGAGAAGTTACTTGTTTTCCTACCAGTTCAGTAAGTGACAAATAAGATCAGAGACTAGAAATGAAAAATCAATAATATTGGAAAAGAACTGTAGCCTGTCACTGGTTTTAGTGGCAGACTCTGTCCCTGTCTAGAGAAGATGTTCACAAGATAAACAGAGGGATATACTATGTCACTGAATTTCTTACACTTCCCTACATGCAAGCACAGAAGAACATATATCGTTTCATTTGTTCAATATTATAGTACTATTATGAGTAATCTTTAATAACATAAGTGGAATCAAAGCATATCACTCAGAAAAATTTGTCCTAGATAATACTGTATGCATAACTGGAGCTGCCTTCCCCACCCCACCACCCAAGTTTGCCCAAAGAAACTGACAAAAGTTAGGGCAACAGCCTTCTCAGTGTAAGGTACTAAGCTCTCTCAGTCTCGTCATCAGCAAGGCCAGGATCTTGAACACTGTTCCCCAAGGTGAGCAATAATACCCTATCCTGGGGAAGTGAATGAAGTGTTGGAACAACTGGAGTGGGAAGCGAAGAGAAGCCTTGGGTGGAATTTGGGGTGGATTTTGCTTGTTCAAAAAGAAGACAGATTTCTCACGGGGCACTGAGTAAACTTTTTTTCTATAAAGGGAATAGTACACCAAGTAAGTTAGGAATCTCCTGTATTTCTGGATCCTTCTAGATTTGTAGCACTTTAAACTGCTTCACTTTCACAAAACATCTGAACTGCCTGCATAGGTGATGGAGGTGAAGCTATAGAACATACCCTTAGAACCTTACGATTGGTTTAGTCAATTCAACCAAGATACTTAACTTTGTCTTGTTATAAATCCTGTTGCCACGATGGATAATGCATAAAATGCTAGAAAGCAGTGAAGAAGGGACCCTTCCACCAAAGCTTGGTTGATAGGCTGTCAGTACCAATTCTGAATACAATTAAAGACACTGAGGAGAGAGATCTGAGGTGTTACCAAGACTGAACTACAGAACGCACGTGTCTCACTTTTTAAGCAGAGCTAAGGCAGGCTACATAATTCACTGCCCTCATCCTAGCCCTCTGACATCCACCAGAGTACCTCTCATCGTTCCTGCACACTCTCATTCCTGTCTCTTCTCTGAACTGTGAGTTTCCCAGGGGCAGAAACCAAGTTATATAACCCCAGTGGACCTAGCTTGGGGCCTGTACACGAAAAGAAGCCAAATTTCTTTGTCTAATGTTTACTTTGAATAAGCAATAGCTGTCAGTAGAGGATAGTCTCTGTAATGAAGCTCCATTTTAGTAAAATCAGGAGATGTTACCAGCATTTCTCAACCAAGGGCACATGACCCTTCTAAGGCCAAGTGTGGCCTTCCTTCATGACACGGAGGGCCACAGGTGCAAATCACATAATCTGGGGCACAGGGTCAAACTGTAAGACAGAGGTCACAGAGAAAACTAAGGTTGGAAGAGGCCAGGCAGAACAACACTAAGAAATACTGTGTCCTGAAACAGTGCGTCTAAGAATGACACACTGCCCTCAGAATTTGTCTAAAAGGAAATCCACCTAGAATAGAAAAACTGGAACTTTTCATCAGTCTTCTAGATGATTCTAACACAGGAGCTCTTTCTACTATCCCACTTTACAGGAGAAATATTCAAAACCAAACCCATAAATATCTACCTTAAGCCACAAAACAGAAAGCACCTCCCAATTTCACAGGAGGCTACTATGCCCCTCGATGGTTCCAGTGAACCCACAGGTGGCATTACCCACTCTGGGAAACACTAACCTAGAGCAAAGTTTGAGAAGCACTGCCCAGTTTGCTCAGACATATCCACTACCAACACTTGGAAGTCAGATAATAGCATCAGGTGAAAACAGCATGATCCTTAGAGGCTTGGGAAGAAAACATTCACACATAACCCACAAGCCAGATTTTTTAGAATGATCACGTAACTGCAGTTTTAACGTATTCTCTCTACTCATAACAGAGATAAACATATTTTACCGATGAAAAAAGCCCAAGTCCGGTCAACAGATAAGAAGACTGGAAAGAGATCCTTACAAACTAACTAGAACACATTAAGACATGCATAGTGACAAGAAGACCAAACTCATGGGCAGAATAGAGGTCCCCCTGACTTCATCTCCAATTAAAATAACAAAAATAACTGAAAACTATTTAAAAAAGTCTCTCCCTCTGTACATGGTTATGGTGGGCTTCTTAAGGATCCAGGTTATCTGCCACTATTTATTTTTCCCTCTTCTTTTATTTTTTTATAAACACTGTGATTTACCAAGTTATTCATAACAGAGTGGCTTCAGACATACAATATCCCAACATGGATCTCCCCACCAATGTCCCCATGTAGGAGGCTTGGGTTTGATGTGAGCACTGCATGGTCCCCTGAGCACTGCAGGGAACAACCCTCAAGTACCTCTAAGAGCAGCCCAAATCAAAACCAGAATCACCTTAAAGTTCCTTTCTGAGCCAATGGGTTCAGGACAAGAATTTTTATTTCCAACAAGTTCCAATGTGAATGAACCAGGTCAGGTGAACACTTTGAGAACCAAGCAATTAGAACAAAGTTGATGAAATAAAATCTGCTGAAATCCAGTTTTGTGGATTAATAATAACTAAGCTGCCCAACTTTGAGCAATTCTAAGTTTTGACTTTTCCTTTTTTTGCCAAGAGAATATACTACAGTATCTCTTCTAGCACTATGACTATGAAATCCCAATTCAGCTGGATTAGCGCATGAAATTGCAGAAATCTTGTGGGTGAAGGAAAGGTTACAGTCTCTGTGACAAGCAATGAATTATATTAACAGCCCAAAATAACACATATATCCAGAGGCAACAAATTTGTCTTTTGTTGTTGTCGAAAGTCAAGAAAAGCATTGCTAACCCATATGGCAGGGGGGAGAGGAGAAATCACCTTTTTATTTCTAGAATCCCATGCTGGTATAAAAACATGAATCAAATTTCTTTTTAATATCAAGTACCTCACTTATTTACCAAAATATTCCCAGCTTTATCCTTGAAAGGGAAAATGAGCAGTTAATATACACTGTGTCAAAAAATATACCGGGCTAGAGAGATAATACAGGGGTTAAGATACTCAGTCATTTCAGATATGATCTCCGACACTGCACATGGTCCCCCAAGCACCTCCTAAGAACAGAACAAGGAGTACGCCTTGAGAACTGCTGGGTATGGCTGTGTGCGTGAGCCGGGCGCATGCATGCACACGTGTGCACACACACTCACTTCGTAAGTAGTAACAAATATTTGACATCTTACCATTGTCTTCACGAATGTATAAAATAAATATTCCATCTTACAGATAAAGAAACAGGCTAATAAAGCTTAAAGGCACAGAAAATTAGTGGCAGAGTCAAAGTTTCTAATAAGGTTTACATAAGTCCAAACTCATCTTACAATGGTGCAATGACTTCCTTAACAGTTCTATTTACTATAAAATAGCATGGAAAAAAAAAAGACTATTTTCTTATAATAAAGTAGGTAGGTCCTAAAGATTTAAAGTTACTTTCGAGAGTATTCATCTTCAAAAAGGGGCCTTTCATGCAGTACATTCCCAACCAACCTCTTAAATGAAAAATCTCTAGTAGGCTTATATATTGTTATACTTAAATATTCACAAGACTGAAAATTAGGTCTAAATTAGTATCACTGTATCACTATCTTCCCGTTCATCATCGATTTGCTCGAGCGGGCACCAGTAACATCTCCATATGTCCTGTCTCATGCTAGATAGAGCCCAAGGGCACCTGCTTGCTCCAGGAACATAAAGAGCCTCAAACCATTCCATCAGGTCATGGGAATGAGGTTTATAATTGTTACTGATATTAGGCATATCAAATACGACACGGGTAGCTTGCCAGGCTCTGCCATGCAGGTAGCATATTCTTGTAGTCATCTGTAAATCCAGCATTTATTGATGAACCATACGGCCGAAATTGGCCGCGTGAGGCAGGCTGTGATAGGTTGGTCTGCTGGGTGGAGTTAAATTAGTAATTAGTAATGGGTGGAGTCTAAATTAGTACTTTGCTTAATTTTTTTTGCTCACATTTGCACAGTTCAAAACTTTCTGAACAAACTGGGGTTAAAGATTGCGAAACAGGAAAAAGGATGAAGAATGATCCCCGAATCTGAACCTCTAACAAACTGACAGTTCTCACAACCCCTCACATTCAGAGCGACATCAGTAAATTCCAGAAAATATTTCTTCCTCTCCTCTTTAAAGAATATCTATGCGTAAATCCACATCATTAGAAAAAGCAGTAAATAAGAAATCCATAAATGTTGTTTTTTAATGCTTCCAAGCTAGTAAATTGTGCCTGTAATGGTACAAACATGTAAGCACGCCCAAAATTCAATCTCATGTGTTCTTTTAATTAAATCACCAAATACATGTCGAAAGCAGAACATGAAAACATTTGGAGAGTTTTATTTCACAGTCCTTAAGAAGTGTGGCCTTTCAGACTTGCTTGCTGTTTCAAGGCAATGTAGACACTCCCTCCCTCCATCTGGATTTATTTCAATAAAAACTACCTGTATTCCCAAAATTAGTGTGCACCTTCAAAGTGACCAGACTTCACATGAAAACTGAAAACCCACTTCAATTCCTTTCACAAAGAATAGACAAAGCAAACAAATTCAAGAATCTCAGACTCTTGGGGCCAGAGCGATAGCCCAGCGGGTAGGGCGTTTGCCTTGCACGCGGCTGGCCTGTGCCGCCCGGGTTCGATCCCTGGCGTCCCATATGGTCCCCGAGCACCGCCAGGAGTAATTCCTGAGTGCAGAGTCAGGAGTAACCCCTGAGCATTGCCGGGTGTGACCCAAAAAGGAAAAAAAAAAAGAATCTCAGACTCTGAAAACTATGGTGGTTACCAGAGTGAAAAAGCAGTCGGAAGAAAAGGCCTGGGAGAGAGGTGTAAAGGAAGTCAGTTTCATACTGTGCTGGCCCAGAGAACTTAGGTTCTAGGTGTACACTACACAGAAGCATATTAGGATATGAAATTATACACTCCAAACCATAAGCACATAAGGCTGAAGCACATAAGGCTGAAGCACATAACGCTGCAAGCACATAAGGCTGAATTATAAATACATACACACAAATAGCAAAACAGACCCAACAGTGTGATTCATTTCTGACCATCTCCCTGTCAAGAATGCAAATAATAACCCTTTCTCTTTCTTCTAACCTGGAGCAGAAACTCCAGGGGAGGCTGTAGAGGTCAGAAGGTGTTTGACCTGTATAACGAGGGTCACTGGTAATGTCACTATCCTTCCTAGGCACATCCAGAGGGCCTGAAACCACTGCAGTGCTCTGCAGGGTGGCGAGATCATGGCAGGGAGATAATGAGGCCAAATTAAATCATTAGAATGATTCTGGCTTCTGCTCACAGGGCTACAGACATCATGCCTAAACTCAGTCTAACAATGGTAATGGCTGTAAGGAGAAAATTCAACTGCCTAGAGGAAAAAATCCAACCTTGAATCTCATGGAGAGCATATCATACCTGAGTGAATAATTTTTTTCATCCGAGATTACCAACAATACGGAAGGCACTCAGTGAAGATAATTACGACCTATGTTAATATACTAACTAATCAATATTTAACTTACAACTAATATTTACTGAGTACCTACTACATGGCACATACTATGAGGTCAATAAAGCAGTGAACAGTAAATACAAGTCTCTTTTTCCCTTCCCAGTGGGGTTTCTAATCCAACAGAGACTTCAAAGGTATTGGTGCACATGGTGAAAAGTTCCTTAAAGGCAGAGGAAGATTTAAAGTGACTGAAGAGGAAGGTGCTCTTCTAGGCAGGGTCAGAGGAAATTCTAAAGAGGTGACTTTGTGACATGTGCTGAGGACAACATCTGACATAGCAAAGAGAAAAGAGCAGAAATACTGGAAAATGCAGCAGAAGCACGGGAAAAGCATTCACAACACCTGCCTGTCCTTCGCCAACTATAAGACCAAGATGACTGCCCTCCGACGCCCTGATGGATCTATCACATCTTCCAGAAAGGCAATGGAGAAGATTATCTATGACTTCTACTCAGATCTCTTAGACAGCCACGTCCACCTGCTCACATACCAAATTCCGCAGCTGGATATGTCATTCCCAACGTTCTCCCTTCAGATATCCGACATGCCATTTCGTTGGTAAAGAAGGGAAGAGCACCAGGCCCAGACAAAGTCAGACCCGAACACCTGAAAAATCTGCTGTCAGTACTCATCAATATACTGGCTCGGCTCTTCACACGCTACCTGTCTGAATGCAGGGTGCCCTCCCAATAGAAAACCAGCAGGACAGTTCTACTGTGCAAGAAGGGAGACATTCACAACATTGGCAACTATCGCCCCATCTGCCTGTTGTCTGTCCTATACAAGCTGTTCACTCGAGTCATCCTGAACAGGATTGGCAGAACATTAGATGAAGGATAACCATGCGAGCAAGCTAGCTTCCGAAAAGGATTCAGCACAATCGACCATATCCACACGGTAACCAAGCTCATTGAAGTTTGTAGGCAGTTCAAGATGCCGCTCTGTCTCACATTCATTGATTTAAAGAAAGCCTTTGAGTCTGTGGAGACTGACGCGGTCATCGAAGCCCTAGCCAAACAGGGTGTTCAAACCCAATACATCAAGATCCTTTGTGAGCTCTATTACAGAATCACCACCCTTGAGAACATCATGCGACAATTAGAAAGGGAAGGAATGGGAGTGAAGATAGATGGTCAGCAACTAAACCACCTCCGCTTCGCTGATGACATCGTTCTAATAACACCAAACATTAGCCAAGCGGCACAAATGCTGGCTGACTTCGACCGAGAATGTGGAAAGATAGGTCTACAGATGAATCTCAGCAGAATTTTGTTCATGAAAAATTAACTACTTCCAGAGGACCAATTCACTCTCAATGGAACAACCCTCTCTGAATGCAGCAGTTATGTGTACCTAGGTCGAGAAGTCAACATGATGAACGACCTAAAACCTGAGCTGCGCAGAGGAAGAGAGCAGCATGGAATGCCGTCAAAAGCATTGAAGAGATAGCTAAAAAAGACAAAGAACCTCCAGCTCTGGGCACATCTCTTCGGTCACTGTTCTCCCTGCAGTAACAATGCCTCAAAGACCTGGGCCCTATGAAAGCAGGACTAGAACGCTATTTGGGTCTTCCAAAGAGGAATCAAAAGAGCTATGCTTGGAATATCATGCCTCATTCAAGTGAGAGATGGAATCCAGAGCTCCGACCTCCGTCGCTGTTCCAGAGTCAGGGACGCTGTCTTGTTTGCCAAAGCATCGAAAATCAGATGGGCTGGACATGTAATGAGATTTGGAGATGACCACTGGACTAGAGCCGTTACTGACTGGATCTCATGGGATGTCAAAAGATCACGTGGCCGCCCACCTACAAGATGGTCAGACTTCTTCTTCAAGACCCTGAACGAACGGTTTGAGGCTCTTTGTATGCCTGAAGCAACCAGATGCCAATGGGCTACACTGGCACGTGACAGGGACAAATGGAAATGTTACTGGCACCCTCTCGAGCAAATCGATGAATAACGGGATGTCAAGTGATCAAGTGATATATAGATACTCATATTTATGTACATCTGTTTGTATACTTTATTTATAGACATAAATTTATATTTATACATATATGTGTAAAATGTTTGTGTATATTTTTTCTATTTTTTCATCAGGGCCATAACCAGTGTTACTCAAGGACATTCCCAGCAGTGTTCTGTGGGATGACGGTTTAATGCTCTGGCTCTATTGAGGCAAAGCCACTACCTATGGTGGCGCTTTGGTGCTTGCGAAGACATGTAAAGCTGGGGCTGGAACTCAGAGATGGAAATGGTATATACCATAAAATTGTAAGTAACTGAAGCTATTTCTCGGGCCCCTGCGTATGCAAGTGTTTTTACCACCACCACCACCATCCCCACCCCCACCCCCCCCCACCACCAGGGTATTTTTTGTCTGTTTGGAGCAACATCCAGTTGTGTTCAGTGATAACTCCTGATAGGCTCACTGGAACTTAAGAGGTTCTGGGGATCAAACCCAGGAAAACCAGCGAAACCCTGCGACCTGGGTTTTGCTCCAGCCCCTATAGCCAAGTTTTAAATCTCAATCCATTAAGTTATTTTCCTTTGTGTAAAGTTCATATGTATAACTATGAAGATAACATAGAAGTGGAAAACCATTAACTGTTATTATTACTTAGTATTATTACTGTATTGTTATTACTAATAAAAGCACACAATCATACAAATTTCAAACCACTAAACATAGATGCCACAGATCAGCATGGTCCCTTTCCCAAATCATAGTATTTTATTATATACTCTACATTCTGTGAGCATAATTACATAAGCCAAGGTACAAAATAAAATGGAGCAGACCATAGATTTAAATGTAAAGTGCTGTTCACTTCAGAGTAAGACCGTTTACTCCAGGGCTTCATCAGACCAATATGCAAGCTGCCAGGACTGGGCCACACACTGATGATTGCACAGCCTGCTCCCCTGACAGGGAAACCTGTTTAATCCACAGTGAAAATAATCCACCAATTCATTTCAAATTGGTCACCAGACAGCAGCTGTCAACTGGTAATAATTTTTGGTCACTTCCTACTCAGGCTGTATAATACACATGTAAACATAAGTTTCATAAATTGTTCAAATGCATATTTACTCAAAACACCATTATGGGTCCATCAGACTGTTACAGGCTATCAGCTAAATAATATGCATTTTTAAAAGGCTTGGCAGCTTAATACATATTTTTACTGCTCGCATAACTCAAGAACAGCCTCAGAGTAAAACGTTTAATTTGACACATAAATAGTCCATTATATGGTCTAATCCTCTTTTGTGTTCTCAAAAGGGAAGAAAGTGCCAGGGTATTTCAATTTGATAAGAGGAACATGACTAAGAAAAAAGGGAAAATCACACACAGCTTGTGGTCTTCACTGAACTAGGCAAAACCAGACTGCAGCAGATGTTAAATAAAGGAATATTTGAAAAGAAAATGTCTCTGGTTAGGAGAAGCATTTAGAAAAGAGAGGTCACAGAGATATCTCAGTGATTCAGATCCAACCTGAGTTCTCCCTATGGCAGCTCTTCGTCCCCACCCCCTGAAGGCCCCCAAGCACCAGCAGCTGTGGCCCTGGCACTCCCCACACTACCATAGGGCCAGATCAGTCTTCATTCAGCCCTGTCACTGAGTCTCCCATTCCAGTGCAGGTGTCACCAAAAGTAGCCCCTGCAGTCTCCAGAACACTTGGCTGGGAGTGAAAGAAAGTAGAAGAATCTTGCATGTGTGAAGCCCTGGGTTCAATCCACGGCATGTCTGAGAGGAGAGAGAGAAAGAGGAGAGAGAGAGAGAGAGAGAGAGAGAGAGAGAGAGAAGGGGTAGGGAGGGAGAGGGAGAGAGAGACAGAGACAGAGTGAAACAGCGAGAGAAGAAATAAAAGGGCATTATTGGGGCGGGAGCAATAGCACAGTGGGTAGGGCACTTGCCTTGCACGCAGCCTGGGTTCAATCCCGGCATCCCATATGGTCCCTCAAGCACCGCCAGGAGTAATTCCTGAGTGCAGAGCCAGGAGTAACCCCTGAGCATTGCTGGGTGTAACCCCCAAAAAAAAAAAAGCAAAAAAAAAGGGCCATTATATAGGTCATCATCTCCTGGACAATAATCCTCCCACGAAAGGTCTAATATTATTTACCTAAAGACCTGATAGGCCAGTTATGCTTAAAGCAGATTCCTGGAACCACCAAAAACAGAATTCCTTTGGATATCTAAAACTCATCTAAAAATCTATAATCTTCGTTCAACACTTAAAGTAAGCTGTAATTCAACGGGGAAGAACATGAACTACGACCAATAGTTACGCATTATAATTAATATAATTACATAATGAGTGAATGAGACACCAAATAACTATAACAGTAACACAAATCAACATATTAGGAGAGTAATCCAAGAAGCTGAAATTGATCTACCAGGAATGTGGGATGCCACACAATACTTCAAAATACATACTAAACATATAACCAGTATCAGAAATCTCTTAACACTCAGGAAGAATGATTTATTATCTATGTAACATCAGAGCTATATTAATCCAGTTCTACTATGTAATACTATTCTTTTTAAATTATAGATTACTGATAACTCAATTCTATCATCAGAATTTTAATTTGTGGGGCTGCAATAATAATACCTTGAGTATTATTTACCTGGCAGGGGGCCACCCCAGGTTTGATCCTCGATATTTCATATGGTCCCCAAGCCGCCAGAAGTGATTCATGAGTGTAAAGCAAGGAATAAGCACTGACCATCACTGGATGTGAACCCAAAACCAAAATAAAGAATTTTTATTTGTTTAAAAGTCCCATTGTTGTGGCCAGACCAATAGTCCAGCAGGTTGGGCGTTTGCCTTTGCATGCAGCCGACCGGTCCGATCCCTAGCATCCCATATAGTAACCCGAGCACGGCAAGGAGTAATTCCTGAGTGCAGAGCAACAAGTAACCACTGAGCATCGCCAGGTGTGACCCAAAAAGAAAAAAAGTCCCATTCTCTCATATATTGTTGGTGGGAATGTCAACTTGTACAACTTTTCAGGAAAACAATATGGACATTCCTCCAAAGACTAGAAATTGGGGCATGAGCGATAGCCCAGCGGGTAGGGCGTTTGCCTTGCACACGGCCGACCCATGCCGCCCGGGTTCGATCCTCCGCATCCCATATGGTCCCCGAGCACCGCCAGGAGTGATTCCTGAGTGCAGAGCCAGGAGAAACCCCTGAGCATTTGCTGGGTGTGACCCAAAAAGCAAAAAAAAAAAAAAAGAAAAAAAGAAAGAAAAAGAAAGACTAGAAATTGAGCTCCCTTTTGACACAGCCATACCACTCCTGGGAATATACCCTGGGAAGCCAAAAACACAACAGCAGAAACACAATCCGCACTTTTATTTTCAGAGCAGCACTATTCACAATAGCCAGAACCTGGAAACAACCAGTATGCCCAAGACCTGATGACCGGATAAAGAAACTTGGTACATTGACGCAATGGAATACTATGCAGCTGTTAGGAAAAATGAAGTTATGAAATTTGCCTATAAATGGATGGACATGGAAAGGATCATGTTGAGTGAAATTAGTCAGAAGGAAAGAGAGAGATATAAGATGACTGCATTTATTTGCATGACATATATATAAGTGGAAATTACCGCAAACGTGTGGGAGTCAGAGGTTAGGTAAGATAGAGAAGGGAACATGTGTGAATAAATGTCGAAAGGGTTAATACCAACCTAGAACTGAGCATTAAATACAGGCAAAAAAATGCACATGATGGCCTCTAAGTGTATGTAGTGCAACCCACAATGTGTAAGAGAAGGAAAAGAGAGAGAGGGAGAGAGAAAAGAGATAAAGACCTGCATTTAGGCAGGCTACGGGAGGGGGGGGGAATTGGGGACATTGGTGGTGGGAAATGGGCACTGGTGGAGGGGGGGGTGCTGGAACACTATGTGACCAAAACCTCCAAAACATGAACAACGTTGTAATTATAACGCTGTAATATTATAATAAAATATTTAATTAAAAAAATGTTTAAGTCCCATTGTTATGCTGTTTGATGACAGGCCTAGTTAGCTAGGGAGCTTTGCTGTTGAATCCGTTCTCAAGTCCTGTGCCTCAGAGTCCCACCCTACAGCGAAGCCTAT
This sequence comes from Cryptotis parvus, assembly GCA_021461705.1. Taxonomy (NCBI): domain Eukaryota; kingdom Metazoa; phylum Chordata; class Mammalia; order Eulipotyphla; family Soricidae; genus Cryptotis; species Cryptotis parvus. Next base: position 36,735 of record JAJIBD010026290.1, read on the forward strand.
TTCAAGCCCAGGTATGCTTGAAGCAGAGACACAGATACATGGGGCAGAGCTGCTACCAGCTCTCCATGCGCCTGGCTGATCATGAGACATCCAGGACGGAAATCGGGCTCTAGCCCTGGCCTGCCATCCCAATAGCTTCACAAGAAGCCAGAGGAACCCCCACAGTATGAGGGGAGCCATTTTCAACATCTGGAGTTCATAACTTGTCAGACCTCCACCCAAGAGAAAAGCTGATCGCCCCCTTTGTGTGCAGCCATGTGGATCATCAGTAAATGCATGAACTGAGAGCCTACTACAGAGAGTATTCCACCTGCACAGCAGAGCCTGGCAAGCTACCCGTGTCGTATTTGATATGCCAAAAACCAATAACAATTATAGACCTCATTCCCATGACCTGAACGAATGGTTTGAGGCTCTTTGTGTTCCTGGAGCAAGTAGATGCTCTTTGGCTACACTAGCTCGCAGCAGGAATATGGAGATGTTACTGGAGCCTGCTCAAGCAAATAGATGAACAGGAAGACAAGTGATACAAATGAAGCCAGGGTTCATTCTAATGAGATCTCTCTTCTATGTAAACACTGATGGAGGGTGTGGCAGTTACAGAAGTCATCTTGACTCTCTGAATGAGTAACTTTTGACTTATTATTAAACATCTACTAAGACTTCTATGTTATCTAGATTGGGCACAGCTCCTCTTTATAACCACTGGACCCAGCAATGGACAGTTAGAATTTACTAGCACTACCACCCTGGCTATATTGAGACTATCGTTTATGATTACGGGAGGATCATACTAGTTTGCCCTCGAGCAGGTGAGTGTGACCCTTTCAGTATAAGAGAACAAGATATTCAGAATCACCCTGGTGCAGATAATAAATAAGAAGAAACTTGTGGGTACCATCTAGAATACATGAAGCCCATGAAATCAAGATGCATTACTTTATTCCAGCCCCAACTCTCTCTTCAGTGTTTTACACAAGAGATAATCTCATAATCTCAGAAAGGATTAGTCCTTGGTATAATCCTTTGTTTAGACCTGTAGTATGGTGTGGCACCACCCATCTACACTCTTCTACTATCTAGAAGTTGTTAAGGGTTCTTTGTTGACAGGACTCTCTCTGAGGTTAGGATTACTTTTATGTAAATAAGAGGACTGATTTGAGGTACTTTCTACTCTTTGGTGGGACCCTTCTCTCTGGTGGGATCCACTTTGTTGTCCCCAATTTCCCTCCCCACCCCCAGCCTGCCTCTATGGCTGGTACTTTTCTTCTCCCTATCTCTCTTTTTCTCTCTTCTTTTGTGCATTGTGGTTTACAGTACATACAGAAGGGTTATCATGTATTCCTTTACCTACTTTCAATACTCAGTTCTAGTTTAGCATTACCATTTCCAACTATTATTGCACATAGCACTACTCATAAATGGTTGTGGCCACTCTAAATTCAATTCCAATATTCAGATACTTCTGTAACCAAAAACTTGTCTACCTGGACATACTGTGAAAATTCAAGCTTATTCTGAATTCCTTAACACTGACAAATGACAAGCAGGAGTGGCAGAGAATTGTGATTCATTTTTTATTTTATCTATATCATGAAACAACCAAATTCTAATTTAGTCACAAAGTAGAGAAACCTCTAGAGCTGGGCTTTGGAGGAAGGATTGACTGCATATAGGAAGGAAAAAAGGTAAGGTCCTTTTGTGCCCCAGAGCAATTCGAGCAGAGATACAAAGGGAGAACACCTTTGGAGTGTTCAGCGATAACGAACTCTGGCTTAAGCAAAACCAGGAGTTACCTGAGGGTAGATTAAGGCCAGAATGCACACTGGACAGAGCATGAAGGTCCTTAACTCCAGGTTAAGTTCAGATTTCATCTACACAGCAAAGGGAAGTCAATGAAGTGTAGCAGGAGGTAAAGTGACACAAACTGTAATTCAGAGAGAGAGTATGGGCCTCTAAACATAACAGGACTTTATTTAATCAATGGTGTTGACCAGATGAATAGATTCAATCTGGCAAGAAGCATAAAAACCTAGAGAATGACGACTTCCCCGGTGAATCTATCTCAGCAACAACTTCCATTTCTCTTTTTAGTTAAGTACAAAGAAAAGGAAACAAAGAACGAAACTCAGACATTGCCTCTAAATGTCCAAGATTATTTCATTTCCCTCTTAAATCAAAACGCTTATCTTACAGCAAGCTAAAAATGATATAAATGAATTATATATTATTCTTCCCAATTGCTATTATTTTTTTCACTACTTACTCAGCTGTAACAGTCATTAACATGCTGGAAAGGAACTTTATGTAAATTCATCAATGGTCTGGGAATGTGCTACTCTGATGTACTGGCTGCGAGCTACTTGGGCTCACAGGCGCCATTTCCCTACAGGCAAGGCCAAATGTCTGGTTCACTCACAATTTACAAATGATTATTTTTGTAATTAATCATTCATCACAAAACATACATGGCAACAGGGTGTGAAGAGAGCATAGCAAAAATAAGAAGCGAGTACAGATTCATCAATCTCTCCAGGGCAGGAGAGAGCAGGGGCAGCAAGGCTGGGCCCTCCTGCGGCAACAGCAATCTTCACTGCTGAGAGGGCGGCACTTTCCAAAGCAGCTGGACCCCTGCTCCTGAGTACAGCCACCCCAGACTGAGAAGAGGGAAGTTCACCTCAAGAGCAGAGTATCTGAACTTCTTCCTCAGGATACTGCCTTTTTCCTGTTACACTTCCAGTGTCTACTCACCACCCCTCCCAGGCCGCCTCCTTTTAGGATAGAGTTAAAGTACTTCCCAAGGACTGTCTTCAAGAAGTTGTGAGAGTCTGTCAAGCTATTTTTTCTAGTCAAACATCTGTTGTTATTGGGAGGTTAGGGGAGCTTCAGTTAGTCCTGGTTCTACACTTGTGGGGGAGGGGGTGGAGGGCCCATTCCCAGCAGTGCTTAAGGGACCATGAACCTGAGCCTCCCACGTGCAAAAGCATGAACTCAGTCACCCCTTTAAGCTCTCTCTCCAATCTAGTTTTTATGTCTGTTCTTTTGTTTTGCCTTCTAGTAAAGTATCTGACTTTTAAAACATGGGACTCCCTTAAATACCCCCGTCAACAATGCTGCTTTTAAAACTTGAGGAAACTGAGATTTAAAAAATGCCATGTCAGCATGTTCACAGGTTCATCATCACTTATTTACATGATTTGAGGACCCTTTAAACAGGTTTGTGGGTGTGACTTTCTGTGAGGTTCTGTGTGTGTGTGTGTGTGTGTGTGTGTGTGTGTCTTCCCCTTTGTACTGATGAACAGAGATGCACTGAGTATTTATGTAGAGCATTACTTCTACCTATAAAAATGCAAATATATGCAGGATCTATCCACTTTGAAAGATAGGTTGTCTTAAATACAAATTTCTTAAATGACATTCTAAAACAGAACCAGTCTAGTATAAACACTAAGTTTCTATTTTTAAAAGTATACAGATGAATACATTTTCCCTACCACCAAGATTAAACAGCTAGTCTGCAAACACATACTAAATGATCCTTACTCAAATTGACCTTTAGGACTATTAATGAAAGGGCCAAGAGAACAAAAGCGTTTTTATTATCCTAGGTCCTACCTTAATGCTAATTTTCATAAAGCCAGAGACACAATTAGGGTGCGAGCCTTGCAAGTGATGATTCCAGTTCAATTTTCCAAGCACCACCCTAAGCACCACAGGGTGTAACCCAAAATCTGAACAAAAAATCTTGTTTACTTGTTTTCTTGAGATCATGGGGATTAAATGTGGAACATAACAATCAGGGGAAAAAAACCTTCAATGATGAGACTAATTTTAATCTCAGACATAAAAGGTACTCTTTTCTGCTGTTTAATTTTTCCAACTGCACAACGATTTGCCTATAGATAAACAATGGAAAGATTTCTGTGTACATCCTCAAGAAGTGTCGAGTGATCCAGATTATTAGTGGTTGGGGCACATCAGAGACAGCTCCATTCTCAGAGACCACTTCTAGCAGTGTTCAGGGAAGAGTGATGCCTGTGGCTGAGCTTATGCGACTCCTACATGCAAAGCATGTGCTTAGTCTTTTGGGCCACTTCCCCACCCATGTGTGGAGTATTAATGAAAATATTCATGAAATCAATGTTCTCCCTTATTTACAGCCATTATAACTAAGATGACACATGAAAAACTAAGAGCCCATGCTTTCTGAATACTTTCTAAGCCTCATGAAAAGCACCTTTCAAACATTAATCAACATCCAAAAAAAATGAGAAGACACTGTTACTTCCATTTCACAGACTGAAAAAGGGAGACACACTGTTTCACTAAGTTGTACAGGATCAGTATTATTTAAAAGAAGAGCAATAACTGATCCCAGGTATACCAACACAGAACCAGAAAGTCAATCAAAGGTCTCCCAGCTCAGAACTTAAGATCTGGGGCAATAAAAGAGTAAGAAAAACAGGTCTGGGACTGGAGCGATAGTCCAGCGGGTAGGGTGTGTGCCTTTCAGGCGCCCATGACGGCCCGGGTTCGATCCCCCCAGCATCCCGTATGGTCCCCCGAGCACGGCCAGGAGTAATTCCTGAGTGAAGAGCCAGGAGAAACCCTGAGCATCGCTGAGTGTGACCCAAAAAAACAAAAAAAAAAAAATTAAAATTAAAAATAAAATAAAGTTTGCATTCTTTAAAAAAAAACAGATCTAAACGGATGCCAAGTGAAATATTATCTAGCCAATAATGACAGCAATTATATGTATTCTCTTTTTCAAATGCTTATTTCAGCAGACAATAGACCGTGTGATAGTTAAGAAAAAGGAGAAGGGAGGTGGGGAATACTACAGTGGCACTAGTGTCAATCCCTGGCACCTCAAGGCCTCCTAAGCATTATCATTGTGGCCACAGGGATTCCCAAGCACCACTGGGTAGCTCTGCTGGCCGGAAGCACTTCCTAGCCCTGGCAGTGAGTATACTACTTCCTAGGGCTCCAGGATTGAACTGCCCGCACAGTTGGTCAAGTGATACCTACCTGCAGTGGCTTCCAAACCACCTATCGGCACCTCTTTCCCCACCACCTCAGAAAAAGAGAGGAAGTCTAGAACCTTGGTTTCACAGCCACTGAGGAGGAGGAGAACACTGGAGTTATTGGCCTAATACCACTCACAGCAACAGAAGCCTGGGCACTCCAATACTCAGGCCAAATTGCACAATCCTCAGTAACCTAAGTTCTGTTACGGCTCATCCCCAGGACCAGGTCAAGTTTGAAACCTTCGCATTTCCCCTATATTCCTTGAATTTGTCCATTTAAGTGGAGCTATTTATAAAACACCTGGGAAACACTTGTGCATTACCTAAATAGTAAAATAGTACTATCACTATGGATAATGTACAAAGTTTCTTCAAAGCAAATGTCATAAAGAGCCACAATCCCACTTCTGGGTAAATGTATTTTTTGAGAATTGCAAGCACAGATTCCAAGACACTTTTAGCACACCAACATTCATCGCATTATTATTCATGAGAAAGCAAGTGATGAAAACAAACTACAGTCCACGCCATTAAAAAGTGGCATGCGTATACAACAAAAAATTGTCAGATTATGAAATGAAAACCTTGCCAAATATTTAACAGGTGAATCTAGAAGATACTATGAAGCCAGTAACTAAAATTCCAAGATTCCACTTAATTGAGGTATAAAAGGATACCTGCGTTTCAGACTGACAGGACAGAAAGTCCTGAAATTTGATTTCACAATAATAGAATTATATATCACTGCTGAACTTCACACTAAAAAGTTAAGATAGAAATGTTGTTTCTCTATAAAAACTTCATTAACAATTTTTTAATTTAAATAATATTTTAAGCATAGGGATTAATCAGCTTAAGTAATTATTTAAAGTAAATGCACATCATGCTTTATCTGGTTTTAATCTGACAGTGACCTGTCACGTGTACTATATACACTAGACAAAACACAATAAATGCTCAAAAATAATCCGAAAGTCCCCTACCCATACCACTCTACCTGGAAATTAATAAATGAATCAATGCAAGTCTCTTAAAGAATAGCCACTAAGGAATTTTTCTACTCAATGTAAAGCAGTGCTTCTGAATAACACACATGTGCAATTATTGTGCTTCAATGTAAGGGGAAAGAAATAAAGGTAACCAAAAAACGCATCTGACTTGAAAAAAAACATGTGGAAAACAGGTGACTAGATCAAGGAGGGTAGGGCATTTGTCTTGCACATGGCCAACACAGGCTCAGTGCCTGGCATACCCTATCTGGAATAACCACTGAGTATAGGAGTAAGCCCTGATCTCTCCAGGCATGGTGCAAAACAAAATTAATTTAAGGGACTTTATGTGCCATCCGCTTTGGGGCCCTGGATATTCCTGGCAGAAGCACATCCCGATCCCCCTGAGTCAGATCTGATAGATTTTTTGTGGTAACATTGCAAGTGATGATGAGAAAAGTTGCGATTGTTCTTCCTCAATGTAAATTTTTATTTATAAGCCTCCAACTCAACTGTACCCCAAGGAAACAAGTCTTGGCCATTGTGGTCTGTTATTGACTTCAGCAGAAATAGTGCCTAAAGGAACTTCTATTGTGTAAAATTTGGGCTGCAGCACTTCGTTGAGCAGTCAGGGAGCAGGTCGAGAGCTTTGGTCCCCCAGATGGAAGGTTGGACACTGCAATGTCAGGACCTTGTCAGCACTTGACACCAGGCGTGACCCTCTCCAACCTTGCTTGGAATGTGTTTGACAGTAAATACTTGCTGCAACTGGCTGCTACTGGCTCTCACTGTGCCCAGCCACTCAGCAGGCGCCTGGGAGTGATGGCAGGTTTTAGCCCTGGCCCGCCACCCCAGCAGAGCCTCACAACAAGCCAGACCACCCCCCCCACTCCATGAGGACCTCCATTTTCCACATCCGACTTCCCCTCGCCGGAACTCCACCCAGCAGACCAGCCTATCACAGCCTGGCTCGCGTGGCCGCTTGCAGCCGCGCGGGTTCATCAATAAATGCTGGATTTTGAGATGACGACAAGAGCATGCTACCCGCACGGCAGAGCCTGGCAAGCTACCCGTGTCGTATTTGATATGCCAGATACCAGTAACAGTTATAGACCTCATTCCCATGACCTGATGGAATGGTTTGAGGCTCTTTGTGTTCCTGAAGCAAGCAGGTGTCCTTGGGCTCTACTTGCATGAGACAGGTCATATGAAGATGTTACTGGTGCCCGCTCGAGCAAATCGATGATGAACGGGAAGACAGTGATACAGTGACAGTGATGTGCCACCTAAAATAAATTAAGAAGATGTTCTTGACCTAGAAGAATGGCACAGGGAACTACAGAGTTTCAGCCTTGTGAGAGTATGGTCATGGGTTCAAAGCCCTGATGCTCTACGTACCCTGAGCATAGTCCTAGCAGCTGTGCTGTGTGGATCTGGTGTCCCTACTGTCTTCAATTCCTAGCACCAAAAGCAATTTTCAGTTACTCCTCAGCCGAGTGTAAATAAGCACCACAAAATAAAAGTATGACTCCAGCAAACATCAGAACTAGGTGCAATCTCTGGTGAGAATATGTGTGTAAACTACAGCAACCCTAGCATGCTTTACAGCCATAATTTGCAACTTTCAGGCAAGAATGTGAGCCCCAGAGGGGAAATGTATAGTCAAAACCAAATTAGTACAAATCTCGGTGATTCCAACAGCCAAGCAAGCACACACCACAACCTAATATGAAAAATCCCCAGCAAGAACCACTCGTGTGTGTGTGTGTGTGTGTGTGTGTGTGTGTGTGTACACAATACTCAGCCATCATAACCACAGTCATCAAAAACAATGAAGGAAACAAGGAGGGGGTGATGGAATAAAATAATTTTTCTCTTATCTCTAAATTCATCGAACTAAGGCATCATTTACTAATCCTACCCAGAATAAATGAGTGTAATTTTTCTAAAGCCTACCTACCTTTTAGGGAAAGAATGTTAAAAGTCAACACTTGCTTCTTATACCAAACCAAATCACTGACACGAGGCACTCATATGAAATTCTATAGAGCACCATGTAGAACTAAAAGCTCACATGCTGTCTCTAGTCCCGATTTCTTCAAAGTTTGAACCACTCCCCAAATCCTGTTTTAATTCCTAAAACTATCTATCTTAAAGGTATACTTTAATGTAAACAGAGGTGGCTTCTCTCCGCATTTGAAATATCTGTAGAATAATCTACGTGACAGCATACACAACCCATTTTCCATGTGAAATAAAGCCATATTCCAAAAATGGGATAGCAGGGATGGAACGATAGCACAGCCGGGAGGGCATCTGCCTTTCAAGAGGCCTACCTGGGTTCAATCCCCACATCCCATATGGTCCTCCGAGCACTGCCAAGAGTAATTCCTGAGTGCAGAGCCAGGGTAACATCGCATTGCCGGGTGCGACCCAAAAAGAAAAAAAAAAGCAATAGCAAAGATTTGTGTATGCTTAGTTCTGAGTGACTTATGTGTATAAGTGCCTTTCTGAGATACCTTATTGGTAAAAATAACTGAGGCTGAAAACAATGGGAAGGTAGGTAGGACAAGATTAAGCCAAGATGGGGATCCTGGTAAACAGGTTCTAGAGTGTATGTAATTCATCACTACCTCCCTATATAATATCAGTGAAAGAAACTAACAGACATGTTGAAACTGCTGTATCTCCAGGGAGATAGAAGAAACCATAAAAATCAAACGTTCAACATTCTGGCCTTTACTCCACCACAATCTCTACTTTTTCTGGTTTAAAATATGCAAGCAGCCAAAAAATACAATTGGCTAGACACAAAAAGAAAAAAGCAATAGAACTACAGGTACACACTTCACTACAGCAAAGCCAACATCTGTCTCATGATATCTTCCTTCCTCTACTTTTCACTGAGAAACAGGCTTTCCTTTGCCAAGTAAACTTTCCTCTCCCCACAAAAGTAATTAGCTATAGCAAAATGTGCAACATTGTTGGCAAAACTAAACATAAGGAGTCAGCATCTCTCTTCTAAGTTCTGCCCCTGACCAAAAATATAATACAGTGGGCAGGTTGTTTCTTTGAAATAGATGGATCTATGGTTTGAGGGCAACACAGAGTGTAAATCTGTTTCTGTGAATGGCTCATGCCTTGTCTTCCTCGGTTTGTGTGCTACTGTGTGCTATATGGCAATATGTCTGTCACAGCTCTGCTTCCTCCCTTCATTGGGAACCAAAGTTGAGAAAGATTGGAAATACAACCCCAGGGACTGTCTTTACAAGGCTGCAATTGAGTTTCTGAAAACCCCAGGCCAACTCCAGGCAAAGCACCAGTTCAGCATGTCTATACACAAGGCAATTTGGTTTGGTAATAACCCTATTTTGTCATCCTTTTTGTTAAACTCCCAATAGAAATCCTACCAGAGAAACCACCACTTATAACTTGATGCTTCAATAAATATGAATTGTGCTTTCAAACAGTGGTAGATATACAACGCCCAGAAGCCAATTCAAGAGTCTATGCTCAGCTGAGGGCAAATTCTCAGCTCTACCTGAAATGTTGTGTGTGGCATAGAAGAAAGCAAAGAATGGGGGGCAGAACTGTTCTCAGACTCTGCTCTGGCCCCAAGAACATATAGGTCTGGTCTCCTCGAAATGCCCAGGTGAGGGTCAAACCGGGAACAAGCTTTTCCTGTGCTTGCCCTAAAGAATAGCGACTGGCCATTCAGATCAGCACTCCCAGAGTTCACCGTAAGTCACAATGAAACTTGGAAGAATATTACAAAATCATCCTTCAGGTCCAAGCATCTTAAGAAATTTACTAATATCACCATCAGTCTCAAACCCAAAACCTTTTAGACTAACAATTATCCAGAGTCTCAGAGAAAGCTTTCCTTTAAAAATAATTTTCCCAAAAGCTGGCAATAATCCCTAGTTTAAAATTACTCACCTTAGGCTGGCGCTGGCTCGGCGCCGGCCTAGCTGACCATGGAACCCCGAGGAGGGCAGATGGGTTTTGGGAGTGGGCCCGTCGCCTCTGAGGGGTCCCGGAAGCAGCCGGATGAAACCCGCCCACCACACTAGCCACCATTTTTGCTGTCCGACGCTGCGAAACTGCCTCACGACCAGATCAACAGAGCAAAACCAGTTCGAGCCCAGGTTGCGCGGCTGCAGCCGCGCGGTCCACTAAAATAGTGAAACAGTAATGTCTTTTAATGCACTGCATTTAACGAAGAGCAGGAAAGTTTGTTGTGAGGGAGATATAAAGAGGGAAGGAAATGACGCTGCAGAACCCGTCAAGTGGTTGAGGTGCGGGAGGGGGAGGGAGGTGGGGACATTGGTGATGGGAGATGGGTTTGGGCGGAGGGTGCGGTCGGACTGTGGAACCAAAGCTCTGCATGAGCATCTTTCAATTAAAAAAAAGGTGGAATCTACCACAAACATGTGGGAATCAGTGGTTAGGTAAGACAGAGAGAAGGGAACAGTGTGCTAATATTTGTCAAAAATGATAATACCAGCCTAGAACTAAGCATTGAATATAGGAAAAAAGATATACATGATGATCTCTGAATGTATGTATTGCAATCCACAATGTGTAAGAGAAGAGAAAAAGAGAGAGAGACAGAAGAGATAAAGAACTTGCCATAGAGGCGGGCTAGGGAGGGGGAGGGAAGTGGGGACATTGGTGGTGGGAAAGGGGCACTGGTGGAGGGATGGGTGCTGGAACACTGTATGACGGAAACCCAAACATGAACATCTTTGTAATTGTATATCACATGGCGGTGTAATAAAATATTTAAAAAAAT
>JAJIBD010026291.1:0-44912 GCA_021461705.1 Cryptotis parvus
GGTTACTATGTGTATCCATTTAGCTCCTTTCAGCACTCAGTTCTTATCCAGAGTGATCATTTATAACTATCACTGTCATAGTGGACTTTGCTGTATCCAAACTGCCCTCCCCCCCACAACTGTGGCATCTTCTAAACATGAACCTATCATCCTGGCTCTCATTTACACTGTCATTGGGAAAACTGGCCCTCATTTATACTGTTATTGAGAAAACTGGGGACATTGATGGTGGGAAATGTACCCTGGTGAAAGGGATCGCTGTTCCAACACTGTACAACTGAATCCCTATCATGAACAACTTTGTAACTGTGTATTTCACAGTGACTCAATAAAAATGCTAAATATTTTTTAAATAAATAAAAAAAAATTAAAAATCATAGTTTTCCAAAAAGGGTATTGATGGTATGCCTTTCTACATTTGTCTGCAGCAGCCTTGGTGAAAAAGCACGAGATTTAAATTCAAAATACTTCCATAGTGGCTGTGTTGCAGGACTCCTCTAAGAGCCTCTGCATCTGCCCTGGATTGCCTCCTGCAGTCACTTCGTAGATAGGGGGTAGTCTAGATGTGGCAGTTTATCTGACCATGTATTCTGTACTGGCTGGTATAAATATTCTCTCATGCTACCACAATCATCGTGGGACTAGCTAGATCTTATCAGCATATTTGCCTGGCCACGTTGGATCTCTAAGTAATTAGACCAGAGAGAAATGCTGTTTGCCTCCAAGCAAGCAAGCATGGCTCCCTGATTACTCAAAGGCAACTAAAATACAAAACTACTGTGAAGTAGACCGAGACTCTTGTGAAGGCTTGGAGAAATATTTAACTGGCATTAGTATTAGTCTTTGGTACAGAGACATGCCATCTCAGAAACCCCCTTCTCTACTCTATAAAGGCATTTCCAGGCAGATCTTGGTTCAAAACATTAGCATATAATAGGGCCTAGGTGAGGTGCTGGGAGAAATTATCTAAGGGCATTTGACCCTTCCTGCTTCCCATAATAGTGGGAGGTCTGAGTTGCAGGGGTATAAAACCAGCCTGCTTCCTCTCTCTCTCTCTTGTTCTCTCTCTCTTCTCTCTCTCTCTCTCTCTCTCTCTCTCTCTCTCTCTCTCTCTCTCTCTCTCTCTCTCTCTTTTGTGAGCTCGCACCCCTTCTTGGGGAGTCTTGTCTTTGTCTCCTCTTTACAGGGCCTTTACACGTGTTGACCGCCATCTTGGCCTACACGTGGCTGGGGTTCTAGCTGGGAATCCTAAACACTGGGTTTTTCCTTTTGCTGATTTGTATGCCTGAACCTGTGAGTAAGTAAAGCCTTTTTAAAACTGCATCAGATTCCTGAGTCTTCATCCATTCCCCGCCGGCTTCAGAGGTAAAAAGGGGAATTCGCTCCCGGCACTGTCGGGGACCTCGTGTGGCGGTCCCCAAAAGCTATGAATTAAGCCATAATTAAATAATTGCTTGTTAGAACATTAAATATTAACTAATGTGTTTACTAATTTTCTAGGAACGTAGATATATTTCTCAGTAAAATTCAATAATGCATATCACTTCAATTAAGCAGGTAAGAGTCTGAAGACTATAAAACACAAAATATCTGTGGTAAAAAGCAAACATATTTTTCTTCTTCCATAGAGAAGCAATTTTCCAAGAGTTATCTGGATTGAAATTATTTTCACAATAATACTAAGATTTTATTTTCCTTTTTTACTCCACTGCTATCAGAAGTACAGAGCCTGGAACACTAGATTAAATTTAGAAACAGATATATAATTTCTGTTGTTTATAATTAGCTAGCCAGTAAAAATTATAAACATTCAGTTTTATGAAATGTAGTTATTTTATTATATGAATAAATTATTTATGTTAACATTAAAATATATTCTGGGAACAGAGAGATAGGACAGGGAATAAAGTGCGTGCTTTGAATGCAGAAAGACAAGGACACATCCCTGGCACCACAAGTTGTCCCTGACAACTTCCAGGGGACACTCGAGCACAAAGCCAGTAACAGCCCCTAAGCCCTGCTGGGTGGAATCTCCAAACAATAATAACATTCAATTAAAAAATAATTATGTTTTACTTCTGATAGTTGCTACCTATAGTTAAAATTACACTATACATTTTTATATACTATTTCTAATTATCTCTCAGATATTGTGGTAATCACTAAAGCTGAACATGTTGGGTTTTATGTTTTCAGTGCCAATACTGAACTTACGGCCTCACAAGTACAAAGCAAGTTCTCGATGCTGAGATAACCCCAGGCAGCATTTTATTTAGCATTTAATATGTCTTAATACTTGTTCAAATAAGGCCCCTGCAGCTCTTTTGTAAATTCTGTGATTGTGTCATATGCTCATTTTTCACATGCAACTTGGCATTTGTTACTTTCAAAGATTAAATCTTGTTGGAACACAAATCTGAATCATGAATTAACTGTTGGCAAGTTACTGCTGACTTAGTTTGGCATTAGTATCACCTGTGAGAACGACATGTGACTCGCTGAAAGGGATCTGATCAGAATTTCTGGGAAACTTTAGGCTCTGCCCTGCCATCCACACTTGCCTTTCTTCCTCTCTCTGCATATTCCATTCTTATGTAGTTTGCATTTTAATGTAGACATTGGACTTGAATTTTATTCATTTTCCTTTTCTTTTTTATTAAGTCATATTTCCTTGAATTCCAGCCTGTGTTCACTGGTGTTACTGTTATTATTTTTCTGTGACTGATTCTAGTGTTCAGACTGTTTGCTAGTTGATCTTGCTTTCCTTCTATATGACGAGGCACTAGAACACCAATCTCAGTTAACAGATGATTGCTCTCCCATCTATTGAGCCACCTTGCTCTACTTGTTCAAAATGTTTATTTATAAAGTTTTTATTTTCATTAGGAAACTATGTAATATTTATCTTAATGGCATGTGTGTGAGGTATGCACGTGTGTGTATGAGAGAGAAAGCGAGAGAGGAGAGATAGAGGTTTTCATGTTTAGATTCTCCATGTACTATCAGTACAACTGAATATTAACGATTATTTTTGTCTTACAGTTGATGACTTCACCATTTAAAAAAAAAAAACAGTTCTTTTTTCTAACCATGAAGTTATTATCTACATAAGAAATGCTTCATTTTTACCAGTATTTATGGTTATCACTTATGGGAGTAAGAGAATATACACTACTGGCCAGACAACACAGCCACAACATTGAGCTTTGTTACCCATGATGATGATAAAGTGCCTTTAGTAGCAATGTGGTTACAGAACTGCTGATGATCAGTAAACCTAAGAGATTTGTTAATGTACCCATAGGAGATGCTTCTGGAGACCTTTAGAAGCAACAGAAGGAAAATTTGCAGAAGGGGAAATATGTAATAGTAGGTGAGAAACAGTTTTTAAAAATTGAATGTATTTTATACTAGAGAGACAGTACAACAGGTAATGTGCCTTCCTTGCATGTGGCCAATGTAGTTAAACTCCAAACACCACATACGTCCCTCAAGTATTTCTAGGAGTGATGCCTGAACACAGAGTCAGGAGTAAACTATGAGCATTGCCAAGTATGGTCCCAAAAGCAAAAAAAAATTGAGTTTATTGTTCAATTACACTTATTACTACTGATATATCCCGTTGGCCTTTGTGAAAATAAAAGTGTGAGGGTAGACAACATCAACCATGGAAGAACATTACTGTCTCGCTGTATCACTGCCCTCCCGTTCATCATCGATTGGCTCGAGCGAGCACCAGTAACATCTCCATATGTCCTGTCTCATACTAGTAGAGCCCAAGGGCACCTGCTAGATCCAGGAACATAAAGAGCCTCAAACCATTCCATCAGGTCATGGGAATGAGGTCTAAAATTGTTACTGGTATTTGGCATATCAAATATGACACGGGTAGCTTGCCAGGCTCTGCCATGTGGGTAGCATACTCTTGTAGTCATCTCTAAACCCAGCATTTATTGATGAACCATGTGACTGTGCGAGCCAGGCTGTGATAGGCTGGTCTGCTGGGAGGAGTTCTGATGAGAGGGAAGTCCGGATATGGAAAATGGAGGCCCTCATGGAGTGGGGGTCGACTGGCTTGTTGGGAAAACTGGGCAGTGACATGTAAAAAATGAATTTGGACCTGTGTCTACACTATGCACAAAAAATCAGATCAAAATGGATTAAAGATCTCAATATCAGACTTGAATCCATAAAGTATATTGAAGAAAATATAGGAAAAACCCTCCACGACATTGAAGTTAAAGACATCTTCAAAGGTGAATCATCACTAATAAAGCAACTAGAAGAAAAGATAAACATATGGGACTACATGAAACTAAAAAGCTTCTGCACCTCAAAAGAAACAGTGACTAAGATACAAAGTTCACAGAATGGGAAAGAATATTCACCCAATACCCATCTGATAAAGGGTTAATATTCAGGATATATCATGCACTGGTAGAACATTACAAGAAGAAAGCAAAAAAAAAAAACCATTAAAAATGGGGAGAAGAAATGAACAGAAACTTCAGCAAGGAAGAAATTCGAATGGCCAAAAAACATATGAAAAATGCTCATCTTCACTAATCATCAGAGAGATGCAAATCAAAGCAACAATGAGATATCACCTCACGCCACAGAGACTGGCACATATTCAAAAGAGCAAGAACAACAAGTGCTTGTGTGAATGTGGGGAAAAGGGGACATTCATCCACTGTTGGTAGGAATGCCGCTGGTACAGCCTTTCTGGAAAACAATATGGACATTCCTCCAAAGACTAGAAATTGAACTCCCATTTTTCCCAGCCATACCACTCCTGGGAATCTACTCTGGGAAACCAAAAATACGCAGCTGAAACACCATCCCTGCTTTTATGTTCATAGCAGCATTATTCAAATAGCCAGAATCTGGAAACAACCAGAGTGCCCGAGAATAGATAACTGGATAAAGAATCTTTGGTACTTCTACAATGGAATACTCTGCAGCTGTTAGGAAAAATGAAGTTATAAAATTTGCCTATAAATGGATGGACATGGAGAAAATTATGTTGAGTGAAATTAGCCAGAAGGAGAGAGACAGATACAGAATGACTGCATTTATTTGCATGACATAAATATATATGTAAATATTATGATATCAATATCCAAGGTCAAGTGAAACATGTATCAGGAGGTCTTGTCAAAGGTGGAAATTATCACAAACGAGTGGGGAGTCAGAGGCTAGGTAAGACAGAATATGGATCAGTGTGCTAACAATTGTCGAGGGTACTAATGCCAACCTAGAACTGAGCATTAAATACAGGCAAAAAGATACACATGACAACCCTTTAATGTATGTTCTGTAATCCATAGTCTGGAAGGGAAGGAAAAGAGAAATAGAGAGAAAGGGGAAGAAATAAAGAACCTGCCATGGAGGAGGGCTGGGGGAGGGAACCTTGGATGTTGGTGGTGGGAGATGGGCACTGGTGGATGGATGGGTGCTGGAACACTGTATGACCAAAACCCAAATATGAATTTTTTAATTGTATATCTTTTAATTGTATAGCTTATGGTGGTATAATAAAATACTTAAAAAAAGATTGATGGGGAGTGTTAAGGGTTGGGTGGAAGAAGGTGGATCCAGCTTCCTCAGGGTCTTTGTTGGTTAATGGGTCTCATCAAGTCTTGGTTCTTGGTTCCAAAAGGTAACAGCCTAATGTTGGCACTTCACTGCCATGCAGGTGTCCCCCCCACCCCCTGTCTGCCTGCCTACATCAATTTGATTTTTTTGAAAGATTTTCATTTTAGTAGACAGCATATCTGGCAGTATTGGGAATTCAGTGTGGAAACTGGGGTCGCTCCTGGGAAAAACTCTCCCATACAGTAAGGTGTTGCTCAGACCAGTGGCACTGGGAGTGAGCATTAGAGGAGATCACCAGAGAAATACCTGGCATCCAGCTGAACTGTCTTCAGGGGTTACCAGGACCATATTTCAGAACTCTAGAGGATAGGGATGGAACTCACAGCTCTGTACATGTGCTCCATCACTTGAGCCACCTCTCCAGCCCTTCACTTTATTCTTAATCTGAAAAACAGCTGTTTGCAAGGAAAATAATAGTGGGCAGTGCTAGGCCATGATGCACCTAGCTGTTCTCAAGGCTTACTCTTGGCGGAACTGGGGGTGGGGCGTGAGGTGGAGGGAGGACCATATACTGTGCTGGGAATTGAATTTGAATCCGTTGGGTAGGAGGCAATTGCATTAGCCCTTGTACTATCTCTATAGAACCTCCTACACGTTCCAAAATTTTTTATCTACTTTCTCTACCTTTTCCATTTTCTTCACGATCACGATCACGATCTTCCCGTTGATCATCTATTTGCTAGAGCGGGCACAAGTAATATCTCCATATGTCCTGTCTCATGCCAGTAGAGCCAGGGGCATCGGCTTGCTACAGGAACATAAAGAGCCTCAAACCATTATATTAGGTCATGGGAATGACCTGATATAATTATTACTGGAATTTGGCATATCAAATACAACACGAGAAGCTTGTCAGGCTTGCCGAGGCTTCCATTTTCTTATAAAATTTTATCTCCGAATTTTGTATGTGGCACTTATTTCTTTGTGGTCAATATTTTACACAGATCCTGTTTTTTGGTTTCTGTTCATCTCTACTGTTTAAGACTATTCTTTTCCTACTCTCCCTGAGCTCCACCTTAGACCTTAAATTGGGAGGACAAATAGTACCTTATTATTAGTCAGTTGGTGGGTTGGTGGGGGAAGAAAAGAAGCTGTAATTGACTGTAATTTCTTTTGTAAATTTTTCTTTGTGTTCTGGTAATTGTCAAAAGGCTCATTCTATTTTACTTTCATAGCTTCTTTCCTGTTGCCTTACATCATGATAGTTTTAATGTTTGATAAAATTATGAATTATAAGATCTTAAATGTACATTCAAAAGGCCTAAAGGAGTTTGTGGAGATCATAAAATGCCTTTCAGAAACTCACTGGCATTAAAGTTGGAGAGTGGCAACTTTTGTCTGTGATGCTAATGGTTTCTGGAGCTACTTGTTTATAATATTCATAGAATCCTTTCTTGTGGATGAAGGAAGAGAGACTTTTCATAGATTTCAACAATAATTTCTGCTGACTACTGAATGTTAAGTGAATTATCTATAAAATCCTTGCTGTGGTTGGGAAATAAAGGTTAGTACTAGAACACTTACTTTTCCATATGTGAGATCTTGAGTTCCATAGCACTGCCAAAAAAAAAAGTTCCTGAGTACAGACCCAGACTCAGGAGTAAACTTGAGCACAGCTGGATGTGGCCCAAACCTGCCTCCTCCAAAAAAGATAACCAAAATAATCTTTGTCTGAATAAATAGGCCATTTAAGTTCTTGATATTCAGTCTCCTGGAGCTAGCTGAGAACACACCTAGAATGTGTAAGGCCTAGAATGTGCAACTGCCTGTCGTGCAGTTCCCCTGCACCACAATCCTCTGAGCATTAATGGTTGTAATCCTGATGGCCTGGTACCTTGAGCACTGCCAATTGTGGCTACTAGAAAAAAAATAACAGACACCACTTTATTTTGAACAGGACTATCTTATAGGCCAGCTACTTTTGGATCAATAGATAAGGTAAATCTAATTTAAAGTTTTTTTGTGGGGAGACTCTCACACATGGGGCAGAGCTGTTCCTTGCTCTCCCTGTGCACAGCCGTTCATGAGGCAGTCGGGAGGCATGGCAGGTTCTAGCCCTGGCCCACCACCTCGGCAGAGCCTCACAACAAGCCAGACCACCGCTCCTCACTCCCACGGGCGCCGCCATTTTCCACTTCTGGACTTCCCTCGTCAGAACTCCACCCAGCAGACCAGCCCATCACAGCCCGGCTTGCGCGGCCGCTTGCGCCACGCGGTTTATCAATAAATGCTTTATTTGGAGATGTTTAAAAGAGTTTGCCTCCCGCTCGACAAGCTTGGCAAGCTTCTCGTGTTGTATATGATATGCCAAATTCCAGTAACAATTATATTAGGTCATTCCCATGACCTAATATAATGGTTTGAGGCTCTTTATGTTCCTGTAGCAAAGTCGATGCCCCTGGCTCTACTGGCATGAGACAGGACATATAGAGATATTACTGGTGCCCGCTCTAGCAAATAGATGATCAACGGGAAGATCGTGATCGTGATCGTGGGGGAAAATGTTGGTATTCAACAGGGTCCTCAATAGATATTTGGGTTCGGCAGGGTCCCCCTAGTGCATTCCCTGCTGATGGCCATTCCTCCTGACCAAAAGTCAAAGGAACTGGACAACAGGGCTCTTGGTACTCAGGGGCCATTAACTCAAGTCTTCTAGTTACAACTTCACAAAAGTTTGGGGGTTGGGAGTTTAAAAAGTGATGGACTTTGAGGCCGGAGCAATAGTCCAGCGGGTAGGGCATTTGCCTTGCAAGCAGCCGGCCTGTGCTGGCCCAGGTTCGATCCCCGGCATCCCATATGGTCCCCCGAGCACCGCCAGAAGTGATTCCTGAGTGCAGAGCCAGGAGTAACCCCTGAGCATTGCTGGGTGTGACCCAAAAAGCAATAAAAAAAATAAATAATTGATGGACTTTGATCCTTAAACAGTGAAAAGGTGCAAAAGCCCCTCATTCCCAGGGCAGTCTTCCAGGGAACCTCCCACAGAGATGGAATCCAGCCCTGGAGCTATAGACCTGCCCAGGACAGAGACAGAATTCCAGATAAGGACATATTGTTTTCTTTTTTTCCTTTACTGGTATTACATTTACTTCTTTTGTTTTAAAGTTATCTATTAAAAAAGATCTTAGGGACCTAATTTAGGGATTTGGTTTTGATAGGCCTTTGTAACATCCCTGACTCTCAAACATTTTTCATTCATTGTTCATACTCCAAAAAAGCACAAAGGTAAAGAAATAAAAAAAAATTTTTACTGTGAAAAAAAATATTCCAGACTCTCTATGTATATTTTTAATTTATTGTACCATCTTTAGATATACAATTACAACGATGTTCATGTTTGGGTTTCAGTCATACAGTGTTCCAGCACCCATCACTCCAACAGTACCCATTTACCACAACTAATGTCTACTGATTCCCTCATCCATCCCCAGCCTGACTCTATGATAGGCACTTTGTCTCCCTTTCTCTCTCTCTCTCTCTCTCTCTCTCTCTCTGTTTCTCTCTATCTCTTCTCTTCCTTCTCTTATACATTGTGACTTGTAATACATACTTTAGAAGTTATGTGTATCTTTGCCCACATTCAATGCTCAGATCTAGGCTGTTATTATCATTTTCAACAATTAGTACAACGTTCCTTTCTCTAATTACCTAACCTCTGACTGCCACACAATTTTGGTAGGTTCCACCCACTGACAAGACCTCCTGATCAATGTTTTGCCTGACTTTTGGATATTGGTATCATACTATTCTTTTCATATCCTGCAAATAAATGAAGTCATTCTCTATCTGTCCTTTTGCCTCTGGCTAATTTCATTCAGCAAGATCCTCTCCATGTCCATCCACTTATGTGCAAATTTCATAACTTTGTTTTCCCCAACAGTTGCATAGTATTCCATCATGCAGCTATACCACAATTTCTTTATCCAGTCAGCTTGTTCTTGGGCACTCTGATTGTTTCCAGATTCTGGCTATTGTGAATAGTGCTGTTATGAACATAGAAGTGCAGATGGTGTTTCTGCTGTGTATTTTTTACCTCCCAGGGTATATTCCCAGGAGTAGAATTAATGTAGGAGAGCCCATGAATGGCTTATGTGAGGCAGGAAGGGGAGAGAGATGGTCACTTTCTCTCCAGCTGCCTCTGCCTCCAGGGACCTGCTGGGCAAGCTAAGGACTTATAAAATCTGCAATGAGCCCCTGCACAGTGGGGGGCCTGAGCTCCACCAGCCCCACGAGGTGGCTATCAAGTCATACCTGATGTCCGCTTGATCTCTAGGCACGGGGAGTTGATCCCCACCACCCGAGATTTCTTGGGGAGCCACGAACTCAGGCTGGAGTGAGGAATTACTCTTTGCAGGAAAGGAAAGTCATTTGTAGGCCTCACCCAGGGTTTTGTCAGTGTTCTTGTCTTCCTCACAGATAAAGAATTTTCAGGAGTAGATGAGCAATGAAGTGAAACAGATTTTTATTATGGAGGTGTTAGGACAGAGAAGGAGGAGGGGAAAAGAGAGTAACGTGCTCCAAGGGAGAACGCATGCTGCTCCAATGGCAGAAAGCAAGCCCCGACTGATTTCCAAAAGGGGCTTTGAACTTCCTGGGTTGGAATGCTCTGGGCTCTTCTGCTGGCCTATTAAAGGTTGATGGGGGGCTAAGGGCTGGGTGGAAGAAGGTAGATCCAGTTTCCTTAGTGTTTATTGTTGGTTAATGGGTTTTATTAAGCCTTCATTCCTGGGTCCAAAAGGTGACAGCCTAATAGCAACAGTTCACACCATGCAGGGTCCCTCCTGTCTGCCTACCTACATCAGTATGGCTGGGTCAAATGGGAACTCAATATCTAGTTTTTGGAGGAATGTCCAACAATGGATGAGAGTCTCTTTCTCCCCGCATCCATGCCAGCACTTATTGTACTTGCTCTTTTGGACATGTGCCAGTCTCTGTGTTGTAAGATGATATCTCGGTTTTGCTTTGCATCTTCCAGATGATTAGTGAGATGAGCATTTTTTCATATGCCTTTTGGCCATTCAAATTCCTTCTTTTCGGAAGTTTCTGTTCATTTCTTCTTCCCATTTTTTGATGGGGTTCACTGTTTCTTCCTGTAAATTTCTACCAGTGCCTGATATATCCTGGATATTAACCCTTTATCATTTGAGTATTGGGTGAATAGTCTTTTCCATTCTGTGAACTGTCTTTGTATCTTGGTCACCATCTCTTTTGAGGTGAAGAAGCTTTTTAGTTTCCTGTAGTCCCATAGGTTTATCTTTGCTTCCAATTGCTTTGTTAGTGGTGTTTCATCTTTGAAGATGCCTTTAGTTTCAATGTCGTGGAGGATTTTTCCTATATTCTGTTCAATGTACTTTATGGATTCAGGTCTGATATTGAGATCTTTAATCCATTTTGATCTGACTTTTGTACATGGTGTTAAACAGAGATCCAAATTCATTTTTTTACATGTAGCTGCCCAGTTTTCCCAGCAAACACTTGTTGAAGATGCGTTCCTTGCTCCATTTGGACTTTTTGCTCCTTTATCAAAGATTAAATGATCATGTATTTGAGGATGCTTGTCAGGATACTCATTTCTATTCCATAGGTCCACAGGTCCGTTTTTACTCAAATACCAAGCTGTATTAATTACTACCACTTTGTAGTACAGTTTGAAGTTGCGAAAGGTGATGCCTCTCATCTTATTTTTCCCAAGGATTGCTTTAGCTATCCGTGGGGGGTTATTATTCCATACAAATTTCAGGAGTGTTTGGTCAATTTCTTTGAATAATGTCATGGGTATCTTATATGGAGAGCATTAAATCTGTTAAAGCTCTAGGGAATATTACCATTTTGACAATGTTAATTCTCCCAATACTCGAGTAGGGAATGTGTTTCCATTTCTGTGGGTCCTATTTCTTTAAAGAACATTTTGTAGTTTTCTATGTACAGTTTACCTCCAAATTACCACAAATATTCTACCCACCCCTCTGAGAGAGCCCCACAAAGTAATGAGAATATAGTGCCCACATGGCAGAGCCTGGCAAGCTGTCCGATGCGTGTTCGATATGCCAAATCCAGTAACAAAAATGTTTATTTTCCTGACCCGAAAGAGCCCTTAATACGGCAGCAGTAAGAAAGGCAAACAAGCAGTGCCTGATAAAATTTCACGGCTGTCCTAGGCTGCCAAAACGAAGAAGGACTAAAATGACTGTCTGTACTTTCAATGCACGTACACTGGCATCGGAAGCATATATTGAGGATCTGATGCTG
The DNA here is from genome assembly GCA_021461705.1 of Cryptotis parvus. Classification (NCBI taxonomy): domain Eukaryota; kingdom Metazoa; phylum Chordata; class Mammalia; order Eulipotyphla; family Soricidae; genus Cryptotis; species Cryptotis parvus. Next base: position 11,905 of record JAJIBD010026291.1, read on the forward strand.
CAAGCAAGAAAGATCAAGTACAACATCATTGCTCTGACTGAGACGAGGAGGTGTCAGTCGCATCATGCTGTATTTGACACCGGAGAAGAATTGTTCCTTGGAACATGTGATGAAAGAGGCGTAGGTGGTGTTGGTGTCCTTGTCAACACGAACATGGCTGTCAACATTTATTCATTTGAATGCCTAACAAACCGAATAGGACGATTACACTTTAGGAGATGTGGCCCACTGCCAGCAATTTCTATCTTCATTGTCTATGCACCAACATCCACATACAAAGAAGATGAAATTGAGAAATTCTACATGGAATTGGAGGAGTTCTATAAAAAGATCACACCTTCTACAAGATCATAGTCGGTGATTTTAATGCCAAGATAGGACCGAGAAGATCGGCTGAAGAACTCCACATCGGGACCCATGGCCTAGAATGGAACGAACAGGGTGAGAAAGTATCTGAATTCATCATGTCCACCAAGACTATTCATGGGAACTCACAGTTTCAGAAGGCTGAAGCGAAACGTTGGACATGGGAATCTCCTGGCAGACAGTTCCACTATGAAATTGACCACATCATCTTCAATCGGTTTTTGTCTGACCGATGTTGCTGTCGTCCCCCAAATTCCAGACAGGATCGGACCACCGTCTCCTTCGTGCAAAATTCTACTTCCCCGCAACGGGGAGAAAAAGCTGCAAAGTTTAAGAAGAGAACTCCCAGAATGACCACCAACTGGGAACTCTTTGGCACCATTGCGGCAATATGGGAAGATACCATCATTGGTGACATCGATGAAGAATACAACCGACTGGTTCAGCACCTCCATGATTATGCGAAGAATGCCGAGAGAGAGAAAGACACAAAAAGGACGCTTGTCTTCAGAAACTCTTGAGCTCATTCGCCAACATGGCAAGGCGCGAGTCTCAGGAGACCAAATGCTAACGTCCAAGCTTGCTAAACAGTGCAGAGAAGCGATAAAAGCAGACCTCAAAGACAGAAGAGCAGAAATACTGGAAGATGCAGCAGAAGCGGGGAAAAGTATTCGCACTGCCCGCCTGTCCTTCGCCAACTATAAGACCAAGATGACTGCCCTCCGACGCCCTGATGGATCTATCACATCTTCCAGAAAGGCAATGGAGAAGATTATCCAGGACTTCTACTCAAATCTCTTTGATAGCCACATCCACCTGCCCAAATACCAAATTCCACAGGATGGATATGTCATTCCCAACGTTCTCCCTTCTGAAATCCGACATGCCATCTCATTGGTAAAGAAGGGAACAGCACCAGGCCCAGACAAAGTCAGACCCGAACATCTGTAGAATCTGCCGTCGGTACTCATCAATACACTAGCTCGGCTCTTCACACGCTACCTGTCCGAATGCAAGGTGCCCTCCCAATGGAAAACCAGCAGGACAGTTCTACTGTTCAAGAAGGGAGACATTAACGACATTGGCAACTATCGCCCCATCTGCCTGTTGTCTGTCATCTACAAGCTGTTTACACGAGTCATCCTGAACAGGATTAGCAGAACACTAGATGAAGGACAACCATGTGAGCAAGCAGGTTTCCAGAAAGGATTCAGCACAATCGACCATATCCACACAGTAACCAAGCTCATTGAGGTTGTAGGGTGTACAAGATGCCACTCTGTCTCATGTTCATTGATTTACAGAAAGCCTTTGATTCTGTGGAGACTGAAGCAGTCATCGAAGCCCCTAGTCAAACAGGGGTGTTCAAACCCAATACATCAAGATCCTTTGTGAGCTGTATTACGGATTCACCACCAGGATCTCACCATTCTACAAAGAAGTGATCATTGATGTCAAAAGAGGGGTTCGACAGGGTGATACCATCTCACCAAAACTCTTCAGTGCCACCCTCGAGAACATCATGAGACAATTAGAATGGGAAGGAATGGGAGTGAAGATAGATGGTCTGCAACTACACCACCTCCGCTTCGCTGATGACATCGTTCTAATAACACCAAATATTAGCCAAGCGGCACAAATGCTGGCTGACTTTGACCGAGAATGTGGAAAGGTAGGTCTACAGCTGAATCTGAAGAAAACTATGTTCATGAGAAATGAACTAGTTCCAGAGGCCCCATTCTCTCTCAATGGAACAAATATCTCTGAATGCAGCAGTTATGTGTACCTAGGTCAAGAAGTCAACATGATAAATGACCTAAAACCTGAGCTGCGCAGGAGGAAGAGAGCGGCATGGAATGCCTTGAAAGGCATCGAAGATAGCTAAAAGGACAAAGAACCTCCAGCTCCGGGCACATCTCTTCGACTCCACCGTTCTCCCTGCATTAACATACACCTCAGAGACCTGGGCCCTACGAAAGCAGGATGAGAATGCTATTCAGGTCTCCCAGAGAGGCATCGAAAGAGCTATGCTTGGAATATCACGTCTCACTCAAGTGAGAGAAGGAATCGGAGTTCTGACCTCCGTCGCTATTCCAGAATCAGGGATGCTGTCTCGTTTGCCAAGGCATCGAAAATCAGATGGGCTGGACATGTAATGCGATTTGGAGACAACCGCTGGACTAGAGCCGTTACGGACTGGATCCCACGGGATGTCAAAAGATCATGTGGCTGTCCACCTACAAGATGGTCAGACTTCCTTGTTAAGACCCTGAAGGAACGGTTTGAGGCTCTTCATATTCCTGAATCAACCAGATGCCATTGGGCTACATTGGCACGTGATGGGGTCCAATGGAAATGTTACTGGCACCCGCTCGAGCAAATCGATGAATAACGACATTGAAGTGATCAAGTGATGTACAGGTCCTTTACCTTTCTATTAAGCTGATTCCTAGGTATTTAATTATCTGTGGTACAACTGTGAATGGGATTATTTTCTTAATATCTCTTTCTTCCCTTTAGTTATTTGTATTTAGGAAAGCTATTGAATTTTGGGTATTGATTTTGTACCCTGCCACTCTACTATAGTTATCTATTGTTTCTAGGAACTTTTTGATGGAGTGTTTAGGGTTTTCTAGGTATATCACTATCACTATCTTCCCATTCATCATCTATTTGCTTGAGTGGGCACCAGTAATATCTCCATATGTCCTGGGCATCTGCATGCTCCAGGAACATAAAGATCCTCAAACGATTATATTAGGTCATGGGAATGACTTACTATAATTGTTACTGGTTTTTGGCATATCAAATATGACACGGGCAGCTTGTCAGGCTTTCCGTGTGGGTGGCATACTTTTGTAGTCACCGATAAATATAGCATTTTTTGATGAACCACGCGGCCGTACAAACCGGACTGTTATAGGCTCGTCTGCTGGGTGGACATGTGATGAGGAGGGAAGTCCGGATGTGGAAAATGGTGGCCCTCATGGAGTAGGGGGTGTCGTCTCACTTGTTGTGAGGCTCTGCTGGGGTGGCAGGTGAGGGCAAGAACCCGCCATCCCTCCTGGGCACCTCGTGAGCAGCTGGGCACAGGGAGAGCAAGTAGCAGCTCTGCCCCATGTCTGTAGTCTCTGGATCAGCATACCTGGGCCGATTGAAAAAAAAACTGCTGCAGGGTGGGTGTTGATGATCAGGACTGTGATAGGCTGTCTGCTGGGAGGGGAGGGAGGGAGGGAGGTCTGGATGAGAGGGGAGGTCCGGATGTGGAAAATGGTGGCCCCTCATGGGGTGGGGGCATCGTCTGGCTTGTTGTGAGGCTCTGCTGGGGTGGCAGGCCAGGACAAGAACCCACCATCCCTCCCGGGTGCCTCATGAGTGGCTGGGCACAGGAAGAGCAAATAGCAGCTCTGCACCATGTCTGTAAATCTCTGGATCAACATACCTGGGTTGGATTGTAAAGAAAAACTGCTGCAGGGTGTGTGTCAATGATCTGGGCTGTGATAGGCTGTCTGCTGGGTGGAGTTCTGACATGAGGGAGGTCTGGATGTGAAAAATGGTGGCCCTCATGGGGTGGGGGACATAGTCTGGCTTGTTGTGAGGCTCTGCTGGGGTGGCAGGCCAGGGCTAGAACCCGCCATCCCTCCCGGGCGCCTTGTGAGCGGCTGAGCACAGGGAGAGCAAGTAAAAGCTCTGCCCCATGTCTGTAAGTCTCTGGATCAGCATACCTGGGTCAGATTAAAAAAAAACCTGCTGCAGGGTGGGTGTCAATGATCCAGGCTGTGATAGGCTGTCTGCTGGGTTGAGTTCTCTTTCTAGGTATAATATCATGTCATCTGCAAATAGTGATAAGCTTGAATTCTTCCTTGCCTGTTTAGATGCCCTAATGTTTTTTTCTTCTCTGATTGCTATGGTAAATATTTCTAGTACTATATTGAACAGCAGTGGTGAGAGGGGCAACCGTCTTTTGTCCCCGATCTTAGGGGGAAGGCTTTCAGTTTTTTCCCACTGAGAATTCAACTCGCTGTCGGTTTGTAATAGATGATTTGACTATATTGAGGAAGGTTCCTTCAATTCCCATTTATGGAGAGTTTTTATCATGGATCGTGTTAGATGTTTTCTCTACATTTACTGATATGATCATATGGTTTTAATTTTTTTCTCTTATGATGTGATGTATTATATTGATTGATTGAGAATGTTGAACAATACTTGCATTCCCGGGATGAATTCTACTTGGTCATGATGTACTATCTTTTTGATATCTTTGGATTCTGTTTCTGAAGAGAGGGAAGTCCGGATGTGGAAAATGGCGGCACCCATGGAGTGGGTGGGCGGTCATCTGGCTGGTTGTGAGGTTCTGCCGGGGTGGTGGGCCAAGGCTAGAACCCACCATGTCTCCCGACTGCCCCATGAACGGCTGGGCACAGGGAGAGCAAGGAATCGCTCTGCCCCATGTCTGAGTCTCTGGACCAGCATACCTGGGCTGGATTGAGGAAGAAATTGCTGCAGGGTGGGTGTCGATGATCTGGGCTGTGATGGGCTGGTCGGCTGGGTGGAGTTCTGAAGAGAGGGGAAGTCCAGATGTGGAAAATGGCGGCACCCATGGAGTGGGTGGGGGGGGTCATCTGGCTGGTTGTGAGGTTCTGCGGGGTGGTGGGCCAAGGCTAGAACCCACCATGCCTCCCGACTGCCCCATGAACGGCTGGGCACAGGGAGAGCAAGGAATCGCTCTGCCCCATGTCTGAGTCTCTGGACCAGCATACCTGGGCTGGATTGAGGAAGAAATTGCTGCAGGGTGGGTGTCGATGATCCGGGCTGTGATGGGCTGGTCGGCTGGGTGGAGTTCTGAAGAGAGGGAAGTCGGATGTGGAAAATGGCGGCACCCATGGAGTGGGTGGGGGGTCATCTGGCTGGTTGTGAGGTTCTGCCGGGGTGGTGGGCCAAGGCTAGAACCCACCATGTCTCCCGACTGCCCCATGAACGGCTGGGCACAGGGAGAGCAAGGAATCGCTCTGCCCCATGTCTGAGTCTCTGGACCAGCATACCTGGGCTGGATTGAGGAAGAAATTGCTGCAGGGTGGGTGTCGATGATCCGGGCTGTGATGGGCTGGTCGGCTGGGTGGAGTTCTGAAGAGAGGGAAGTCCGGATGTGGAAAATGGCAGCACCCATGGAGTGGGTGGGGGTCATCAGGCTGGTTGTGAGGTTCTGCCGGGGTGGTGGGCCAAGGCTAGAACCCACCATGTCTCCCGACTGCCCCATGAACGGCTGGGCACAGGGAGAGCAAGGAATCGCTCTGCCCCATGTCTGAGTCTCTGGACCAGCATACCTGGGCTGGATTGAGGAAGAAATTGCTGCAGGGTGGGTGTCGATGATCCGGGCTGTGATGGGCTGGTCGGCTGGGTGGAGTTCTGAAGAGAGGGAAGTCGGATGTGGAAAATGGCAGCACCCATGGAGTGGGTGGGGGGTCATCAGGCTGGTTGTGAGGTTCTGCCGGGGTGGTGGGCCAAGGCTAGAACCCACCATGTCTCCCGACTGCCCCATGAACGGCTGGGCACAGGGAGAGCAAGGAATCGCTCTGCCCCATGTCTGAGTCTCTGGACCAGCATACCTGGGCTGGATTGAGGAAGAAATTGCTGCAGGGTGGGTGTCGATGATCCGGGCTGTGATGGGCTGGTCGGCTGGGTGGAGTTCTGAAGAGAGGGAAGTCCGGATGTGGAAAATGGCAGCACCCATGGAGTGGGTGGGGGGTCATCAGGCTGGTTGTGAGGTTCTGCCGGGGTGGTGGGCCAAGGCTAGAACCCACCATGTCTCCCGACTGCCCCATGAACGGCTGGGCACAGGGAGAGCAAGGAATCGCTCTGCCCCATGTCTGAGTCTCTGGACCAGCATACCTGGGCTGGATTGAGGAAGAAATTGCTGCAGGGTGGGTGTCGATGATCCGGGCTGTGATGGGCTGGTCGGCTGGGTGGAGTTCTGAAGAGAGGGAAGTCCGGATGTGGAAAATGGCAGCACCCATGGAGTGGGTGGGGGGTCATCAGGCTGGTTGTGAGGTTCTGCCGGGGTGGTGGGCCAAGGCTAGAACCCACCATGTCTCCCGACTGCCCCATGAACGGCTGGGCACAGGGAGAGCAAGGAATCGCTCTGCCCCATGTCTGAGTCTCTGGACCAGCATACCTGGGCTGGATTGAGGAAGAAATTGCTGCAGGGTGGGTGTCGATGATCCGGGCTGTGATGGGCTGGTCGGCTGGGTGGAGTTCTGAAGAGAGGGAAGTCCGGATGTGGAAAATGGCAGCACCCATGGAGTGGGTGGGGGGTCATCAGGCTGGTTGTGAGGTTCTGCGGGGTGGTGGGCCAAGGCTAGAACCCACCATGTCTCCGACTGCCCCATGAACGGCTGGGCACAGGGAGAGCAAGGAATCGCTCTGCCCCATGTCTGAGTCTCTGGACCAGCATACCTGGGCTGGATTGAGGAAGAAATTGCTGCAGGGTGGGTGTCGATGATCCGGGCTGTGATGGGCTGGTCGGCTGGGTGGAGTTCTGAAGAGAGGGGAAGTCGGATGTGGAAAATGGCAGCACCCATGGAGTGGGTGGGGGGGTCATCAGGCTGGTTGTGAGGTTCTGCCGGGGTGGTGGGCCAAGGCTAGAACCCACCATGTCTCCCGACTGCCCCATGAACGGCTGGGCACAGGGAGAGCAAGGAATCGCTCTGCCCCATGTCTGAGTCTCTGGACCAGCATACCTGGGCTGGATTGAGGAAGAAATTGCTGCAGGGTGGGTGTCGATGATCCGGGCTGTGATGGGCTGGTCGGCTGGGTGGAGTTCTGAAGAGAGGGAAGTCTGGATGTGGAAAATGGCGGCACCCATGGAGGTGGGTGGGGGGTCATCTGGCTGGTTGTGAGGTTCTGCCGGGGTGGTGGGCCAAGGCTAGAACCCACCATGTCTCCCGACTGCCCCATGAACGGCTTCCCTCTCTTCAGAACTCCACCCAGCCGACCAGCCCATCACAGCCCGGATCATCGACACCCACCCCTGCAGCAATTTCTTCCTCAATCCAGCCCAGGTATGCTGGTCCAGAGACTCAGACATGGGGCAGAGCGATCCCTTGCTCTCCCTGTGCCCAGCCGCTCATGGGCAGTCGGGAGACATGGTGGGTTCTAGCCTTGGCCCACCACCCCGGCAGAACCTCACAACCAGCCAGATGACCCCCACCCACTCCATGGGTGCCGCCATTTTCCACATCCGACTTCCTCTCTTCAGAACTCCACCCAGCCGACTAGCCCATCACAGACATGGCAAGCGGCCGTCGCGGTTCATCAAGAAATGTTTTTTTTTGGAGGTGTTTAAATAATATGCCTTCCGCACGGCAAGCCTAGCAAGCTGCTCGTGTTGTATTTGACATGCCAAATGCCAGTAACAATTATATTAGGTCATTCCCATGACCTAATATAATGGTTTGAGGCTCTTTATGTTCCTGTAGCAAGCCGATGCCCTTTGCTCTACTGGCATGAGACAGGACATATGGAGATATTACTGGTGCCCGCTCTAGCAAATAGATGATTAACGGGAAGATCGTGATAGTGATCGATCGTGGATTCTGTTTGCTAGGATTTTATTGAAGATCTTAGCACCTGTTTTCATCAGGGAAATTAGTCTGTAATTTCCTTTTTTGTGATGTCTTTGTCTGCGTGGTTTATCAAGGTGATATATGCCTCGTAGCAGCTGTTTGGGAGTGTTTCTGTTTCTTCTATTTCCTTGAAATACTTGAAAAAGACTGGCATTAGGTCATCCTTAAAGTTTTGGAAAATTCACTAGTGAATCCATCTGAACATGGGCTTTTTTTTTTTTGGGTACACTTTTTAAATACTGTTTCAATTTTCTTGATGGTGATAGACTTAGTCAGATATTGCAGTTCTTCTTGTTTCAGCCATGGGAGGCTATCGGACTTCAGGAATATGTCCATTTCTTCCAGGTTCTCTTGTTTCATGGCCTATAGGCTCTCAAAGTAATCTCTGATGATCTTTTGGATTTCTGTGATTTCTGTCGTGATGTCTCCCTTTTCATTTGTGATTCTACTTATTTGGGTTCTCTCTTTCCCGTTCCTTACAAGTCTTGCAGGTGGTTGGTTGATCTTGTTTACTTTTTCACAGAATTAGCTCTTGGTTTCAGCAATCTTTTGGATTGGTTTTTTGGCATTCAGCTCCTTGATTTCCACTCTAAGTTTTATTATTTCCTTTATTCTTACTGGGTTGGGCTCCTTTTGTTTGTCTTTTCTAAGATTTTAAGCAGTGAAGTCAGGTCATTTATGTGGACCATTCCTTCATTCCTGATGAATGTTTGCAGAGCTATGAACTTTCCTCTGAACTTGCTGCATCCCACAATTTCTGATAGTTAGTGACTTCATTTTCATTTGTTTACAGGTCTTTGAATTTCCTCATTGATTTCTTTTATTACCCACTGATTGTTCCTCAGTGAGCTGAGCTGTTCAGTTTCTAGGTTCTTGGTTTGACTTCCTGTTTCTGTGTGTGTCTAACTTCCATTTTCAGTCCACAATGTCTGAAAAAATAGTTTACACAATTTCTATCTTCTTGATTTTATTGATGTATGCTTTGTGGTTAAGCATGAGGTCTATCTTGGGGAATGTTTCATATGTGCTGGAAAAAATGTGTATTTGGCTTTTTTGGAGATGAAAAGCCCTGTATATTTCTACCAGCTCTCTTTCTTCCATTTCTTTTCCAGGCCAGTATTTCCTTGGTGAGTTTCAGTCTTGTCAATCTATCAGTAGTTGATAGAGCAGTGTTGACTCCTTCAACTACTATTGTGTTACTGTCAATGTCTTCTTTGATGTCTATATGCATTTGTTTTACATATTTAGCTGGTGCCTCATTGGGTGCATATATGTTTAGTAGTTTAATTTCTTCCTGATATACGTATTTCTTAATTATTAAGAAATAGCCTTCAAATCCATTCTAACATTTTCAGCCTGATGTCGGTGTGATCACATACTTGGATGGCCACCCTGATCTTTTTTGGAAGAGTTGTTTGCCTGGAGAATTGTCTTCCACCCTTTGGGTTTGAGTCCGTGTTTGCTCTGATTATTCAGATGTGTTTCTTGTAAGCTGCAGAATTATGGGTTCATTTTTAAAACCCATTTTGCCATTCTGTGTCTTTTTTATTTTGCTTCTTGGGTCACTCCCGGCGATGCTCAGGGGTTACTCCTGGCTCTGCACTCAGGAATTACTCCTGGCGGTGTTTGGGGGACCATATGGGATGCCGGGATCGAACCGGGCAGGCACAGGCCAGCTGTGTGCAAGGCAAATGCCCTACCCGCTGGGCTATTGCTCTGGCCCCCATTCTGTGTCTCTTATTGGTACATTTAAACCATTGATTGAGAGAGATTATGTCATGGATGTTGTGCCATTTTTCTGATAAGTTTGTTGTGACCTTGGGGTTTATCTTATCTTAGAGTAGCTCCTTCAGTCCCTATTTTAAGGTTGGTTTTGAGTTTATGAAGTTCCTGCACTGTTGCTTATCCATGAAGTTGTGTATCTTTGCTTCAAATCTGAATGTGAGTCTAGTCAGGTAAAGATCTTGGTGAGGCTTTCAGTTCATTGAGCCTTTTCATAATATCCCACCGTTGTCTTCAGGCTCGGAGTTTTCATCTGAAAAGTGTGCTGTAAATCTTAGGAATACTCCTTTATATGTGATTTCCTTCTTTGATCTTACTGCTTTCAGTATTCTATCTCTATGCTTTTTGTCATTCTAATTAGGAAGTGTCTTAGTATTCTTATTTGGATTTCTTTTGCTAGTACCCTTTGGGCCTCCTGAATCTGGGAGCAATCATTCTTTAGTTCTGGGAACTTCTCAGCAATGTTGACTTTGACAGTTTCTTCTTCATCAGGGTTTTCTTCCTGCCCTTCTGGGACTCCAATGATCCTTATGCTATTCCTTTTGGTTTCATCCAGGTTATCTTTGTTGTCTGTTCATTTATTGTGAGCCTTTTTCCACCTTCCGCTGTTTCTAGAGAGTCTCTGCACCTCGTCTTGGAGATCACTAATTCTTTCTTCAGCAGTTGTTACTCTCCTATGGAGGCCTTCCAGTGAGTTTTTCATTTCACCACCCACATTTTTAATATTTGTCATTTCTGCTTATATTATGGTTTGCATTTTCCTCATTACTGCTCTCATGTCCTCTTGTATTTTATTTACTTTGTGTTCCATTGCTTCTTTGAACTCCTTATGCGTCCTTAACAGTTCCTTCTGAAATTCCTTATCATTACTGGTTGACTCATTTGGGCTAGCAACTTCACTCACTGAGATTGATGGAATTCTGTGTTGCTCTACCAATACGACTTTTGCAGATTGTAAGTTGTGTGCTCTTGGGCGGCTAGATATCACAGTTAGTAAGTGTCTTTGTGTTTGCAGAGGTTTTTGGGAGACAAAGAATGTAGGATGTATGGCCACTGGTATCTCGTGTGAGATAAACACTAAGTACTTTGCGTGAACTCTAATGAGTCTGCACAGTTTTGAATTTTGGGATGTGAGACCTAAATTGGTCCACTTTATGGATGTTCCTGGACTTTTAGGCTGGGGACTGGGTGTGTCCACTGGTTCAAGGGTCACACACACTCCACACACTGATGGAGGTTTTGCGGGCTCCGGGCTCTTGATACATTTACTTAATAATATTTCTAATCACCTGCCATTTAGGCAGGACGTGGGAGGTGTTAGGGAATTGGGGACATGAGTGGTGGGTGATGGGCACTGGTGGAGGGCGGGGTGCTGGAACACTGTGTGACCGAAACCTCCAAGCGTGAACAACATTGTAATTGTGTGTCTCAAGGTGGTATAATAAAATGTTAAAAAAATAAATTAAAAAAAATAATATTTCTAATCATTTTGTATAAACACAGTGAGAGATGCAAACATTTAAGTACACCGGGATTAAGTTTAAAGCGTGACTTTTCCTGGATACATTTGCTATATATTACAGACTACAGTCCTCAGTCCTACTTTACTTTTATTCTAACCCCAAGAGAGTCCAAAATCAGTTTCTTATCTTTGAGTCAGGACAGAGTTTGTTCCATGCCCGTGCTCTTAGCTTTTTTATACTGCTTTGACACTTAGTGTGTTTATATCAGGGCCAGGGTAGCTTACTCATGGCTTGCCCTGGGTCCATCATAATTCCACAGTGGGACCCTTCTTTTGGGGTGTAAGGAACTAGAATTAATTTAATCTAAGGGCAACTGAGGTTTACATTAGGAAATACGATGAATGCCCAGGATTAAATATTTCAAAGTTAATTAACTCCTACCTTACATATGCACAGCCTTAACTGTCTTCCTGTATCTATGCAAAAGGAGCTTACCTAGCATAAGAATATATAAAGGGCATATAGAAAAAGAAAAACAAGATTTTACTTACAATATAAACCCAGGTCTGGCAAGTTGCTGCACTTGGTTAGGAGATGGACACCTGCTTAGTAGGAGACAGAGGGCTGTGAACAAAAGGTACCCAACAGGCATAAAGATAAATAAATCAATTATAGTCTCCACAGACTATAAAGTAAGACTTGCATGATAATCATGCAAATGAGATTTATAGAGGGATATGTTAACATACAATTTTAATAGGATAGGTAATATAACAACAATCTAAACTAAGGCAAGAGAAGAGAGAAATGATATTAGTAACAATTGAGTTATTTACAAAAAGAATATGCAATATTTAATATTAGAGTTACAATAAAACAATATTGCTTCCATCTTTTAATTAATCTTAAGGGGTAGGTATTAACATTATGAACTAAGTTGTGAACATGAATTAAGGTGTAAACATCATGGTTTGGGATATATTCAATTTAAATATCTGGCAAATCTTTGTGAAAAATAGCATTCTCAGAAAAGTCAAGGAAGAAATAAAAACTAGCTTTTAGAAGCTGAAAGGCTTTTATGTAGTAACTGAAGCTCTGAATGTGAATGAAGTCATTCAAGCTAAGGATTTTGAATAAGGATAATGCAAAACTAGGTTGCCAGTTTGTACCAAAATACAGAGCTGAAGAACCTAAGGAGATTGATGAAGGACGAGCTAATAAAAAAAACTCAGAGAGATAAAGAAAGAGGAAGTAACCTGGAAAAGTTAAGAAAGAAAATGCAAGTACTGCATTTCCCAGACATAAACCGGGAGTGTGTGGCTTTATTAATAGTCATTTCCGCAAAATACTGTAAATAACTAATTATTATGATTTATATCATTAATAGGAGGTTAAATAGAAAAGAAAAATAGCCTACAAATTTAAGAAATTTAATTTTGAGTACTTTAACATAATAGGATATCTGCTAAATGAGAAAATAACAGTTAAAGAAAATTTATAGCTTTTCATTGTTCACTTTTGTTTTAATTTTTTTATCTGCCATCACTGTAATTTGCAATTTTATAATAATGTCAATGACAAGATTTCATGAATACATTTCAACACCATACATATCCCACCAGAGTGCTTCTCTCTTCACCACTGACTCATAGTCCCATTTTACTCTCCTCCATTACCCCTGTCAGTTCCTCAAACACCTCTCTTCACCCTGTCCCCCTCCTATATCACTGCCATGGTAAGCTCTAGACCAGTTTTTATACTCTGTTGCTTTTGACCTTTTTGTATTTCCCTACTTTGCTTCTTTATATCTGACACATGAGAGAGATCATTTTATATTTGTTTCTTTCCTTCTGATGTAGGCAAACAGACAGGAAAAGGCTGCCATGACTATGGAAATTCCTAGGGAGTAGGGAAACCACCTACCCGTAAAGTGAGCAGGACTTGAGCACAAGAACTAAAGCCTGATAAGACCTTTACCTAGAGTTAGTCCAGACAAGATCCAGCAGGAAGCGAAGTCAAGAAAAGGAGTTTTCAAAGAAGACCAACCCCACTTGTACCCCCTTGGCAACTACCCTAGCAAAAACTCTTAGCTAGAAGCATCATGTGGGATAAACCCTATAAAAGCCACTTTGAGCAAGGGAAGGGTGCACATATGCTGCCAAAGCCCATTTGCTGCTTGGACTTACGTACCCGAGCACAGGCGCCACCCTTATTTCCCCTCTTGAGATGTGCACTTTCATGCTTTCATACCTAATGCTGGGATGTGTGTGCTGACACTCTCCCAGCCTTGGGAGAAGCCCATATTCTCTCTTGGGTTGTTTACTCTCTCACTTTCTCTCCCTCCTTCACCTTCCTCAGAAAAAAAATCTGTTTTTACTTTACTGCTCATCTACTCCTGAAGTTATTTGAGAAGTAAAGACAAGAACCTGCAAAGTCTTGTTTTCCCAGTGAGCCCCAGGGTGGAACAGATGATCAGGAGATAGTGACTGTCTTTCTTCTTCCTGCCTCATGTAAACCACCCATGTGGGCCCATGGATTTCACCTCTGCTGACTCTACTCAGCAGGATACTCTTCAGCTCCACCCACATTGGTGGTAAATCTATGATTCTGTCATTTCTTAATATTGAGTCATAAATACTGTTTTTAAGGTGGAAAATAACTAATCATGGTTAAGTGAGATAAAATTTCATACAAGTATAAATTAAAATGTTAATTTGTGATGACAATGTATAAAACAAGATGGAAGTCTAAAAGTCTTAAAAAAGGGTTTAACCTTGAACATGTAAAAGGAATCTTCTTTCTCTGCCTTAGACAGAATGAACAGAAGTAAAGTACAGTAAGGGAAACAATTAACAGACTGAAATGGCCACCTAAGGAATGGGAGAATATAAGCCATGAATATGTGGCCAACTGATATCTGACAACAGAGCCAAGAATATTCAGTGAAGAATGGATAGAGTCTTCATATGTGACTTTGAAAAAATAAAATTTATGTGCAAAGGTGTTGGGGAGCTTATGAGGTCCTCAGTAACACCAGGGAATGAGTTTCCTTCTACCTCAGATGCTGGTAGGGAATGGATGAAAACTCAGGAGGAGTTCAGTGCAGTTTTTTTATTAAATATTTTATTATACCACCATGAGATGTACAATTACAACATTGTTCATGTTTGGAGGTTTCGGTCACATAGTTTTTCAGCATCCCGCCCTCCACCAGTGCCCGTTTCCCAACACCAATATCCCCAATTCCCTCTCTCTCCTCCCAGAGCCTGCCTAAATGGCAGGTTCTTTATCTCTTTTCTCTCCCCCCTCTCTCTTTTCCTTCTCTTACACATTGTGGGTTGCACTACATACACTTAGAGGCCATCGTGTGCACTTTTTTTTTGCCTGTATTTAATGCTCAGTTATAGGTTGGTATTAACCCTTTTTGACATTTATTCACAGAAAGCCTCTTCAACAAGTGGTGCTGAGAAAACTGGACAGCTACATGTAAAAAATGAATTTGGACCTGTGTCTAACACCTTGCACAAAAATCAGATCAAAATGGATTAAAGATCTCAATATCAGACCTGAATCCATAAAGTACATTGAAGAAAATATAGGAAAAACTCTTCACAACATTGACGCTAAAGACATCTTCAAAGGTGAAACACCATTAACAAAGCAACTAGAAGAAAACATAAACATATGGGACTACATGAAACTAAAGAGCTTCTGCATCTCGAAAGAAACAGTGACTAAGATACAAAAGCAGTCCACAGAATCACTATCACTATCTTCCCGTTCATCATCTATTTGCTAGAGCGGGCACCAGTAATATCTCCATATGTCCTGTCTCATGCTAATAGAACCCAAAGGCATCTGCTTGCTCCAGGAACATAAAGAGCCTCAAACCATTATATTAGGTCATGGGAGTGACCTAATATAAATGCTACTGGTATTTGGCATATCAAATACTACACGAGCAGCTTGCCAGGCTTGCCGTCTGGGTGGCATACTCTTGTACTTACCTCTGAGTAAAGCATTTATTGATGAGCCGCCTAAGCCAGGCTTTTGATAGTCTAGTCTGCTGAGTGGAGTTGTGACGAGAGGGAAATCCGGATGTGGAAGATGGCGGCCCCCCATGGAGTCGGGGGGTTGTCTGGCTTGTTGTGAGGCTCTGCTGGGGTGGCAGGCCAGGACTAGAACCTGCCATGCCTCCCGGGCGCCTCATGAGCGGCTGGGCACAGGGAGAGCAAGGAGCAGCTCTGCCCCATGTCTGAGAGTCTCTGGTACAGCATACCTGGGTTTGATTCCTGGCATCCCCTAAGGTCCTCCGAGCACCTCCCAAAAGTAATTCCTGAGTGCAGATCCAGGAGTAACCCCTGGGCCAGATTGAAAAAAAAACTGCTGCAGGGTGGGTGTCGATGATCCTGGCTGTGATAGTCTGGTCTGCTGGGTGGAGTTGTGACGAGAAAGAAGTCCGGATGTGGAAAACAGCGGCCTCCATGGAGTCGGGGTGGGGGGGTCGTCTGGTTTGTTGTGAGGCTCTGCTGGGGTGGCAGGACAGGGCTAGAACCCGCCATGCCTCCCATGCGCCTCATGAGAGTTGGGCACAGGGAGAGCAAGTAGCAGCTCTGCCCCATGTCTGAGAGTCTCAGATGTTGAGATAAATATGAAATAAGTGTTGTCAGTAGCTATAGTGATGGTGTATCTGGGATTGTCAGTAGAAAACCACTGTGTTCTGGAAACCCAGAAAGTTAATCCAAGAACAGAAACTGGCCAGACTCCCACACATCATAGTTTCTTCATCCAGTCCTTTGTTCCGGGCTACTTGGTTGTTTCCAGATTCTAGCTGTTGTAAATAGTGCTTCAATGAATATGGAAGTGCAGATAGTGTTTCTGTGTCTCACGGAAATTGTTGACCCTGGGCTCGAACTGGTCTTGGTCTGTTCCTCTGGTCGTGGGGGCAGTTTCCCAGCGTCTGGACAACGAAAATGGTGGCTAGTGTGATGGATGAGTCTCATCCGGCTGCTTCCGGGACCCCCCCCGGAGGCGACGGGCCCACCCCCAAAGCCCATCTTCCCTCCTCGGGGTTCCATGGTCAGCTGAGGCCCGGCACGAGCCGAGCTCCCGCCTCCCCAGCTGTCTGCAAGACCCTGGATGCTGGCCCGTGGGCAGCTCCTGGGCGGGAAACCAGGCTCGACAAAATGGAGGGGGAAGGGGGTGACCACGCCTCCATCTGATGACTTCCCAGTGATTCCCGCCTCTTGGAGCCGCCTACCTGGGCTCGAACTGGTTTTGGTCTGTTCCTCTGGTCGTGAGGCAGTTTCCCAGTGTCCGGACAACAAAAATGGTGGCTAGTGTGATGAACGAGTCTCATCCGGCTGCTTCCGGGACCCCCTGGAGGCGCGGGCCCACTCCCAAAGCCCATCTGCCCTCCTCGGGGTTCCATGGTCAGCTGAGGCCCAGCACGAGCCGAGCTCCCTCCTCCCCAGACATCTGCAAGACCCTGGATGCTAGTCCACAGAATGGAAAAGAATATTCACCCAATACCCATCTGATAAGGGGTTAATATCCAGGATATATCAGGCACTGGTACAGCTATATAAGAAGAAAACAGCCAACCCCATTAAAAAATGGGGAGAAGAGGTGAACAGAAACTTTGACAAGGAAGAAATTCGAATGGCCAAAAGGCATATGAAAAAATGCTCATCATCACTAATCATCAGAGAGATGCAAATCAAAACAACAGTGAGATATCACCTCACACCACAGAGACTGGCCCATATCCAAAGGGTAAAAGCAACAAGTGCTGGAGTGGATGTGGGGGAAAAGGGTACTCTCATACATTGTTGGTGGGAATGTCGACTTGTACAACCTTTCTTGAAAACAATATGGACATTCCTCCAAAGACTAGAAATTGAGCTCCCCTTTGACCCAGCCATACCACTCCTGGGAATATACCCTGGGAAGCCAAAAACACACAGCAGAAACAAAATCCGCACTTTTATTTTCATAGCAGCACTATTCACAATAGCCAGAACCTGGAAACAACCAGTATGCCCGAGAACTGATGACTGGATAAAGAAACTGTGTTATCATATACACAATGGAATATTATGCAGCTGTTAGTAAAAATAAAGTTATGAAATTTGCCTATAAATGGATGGACATGGAAAGGATCATGTTCAGTGAAATTAGTCAGAAGGAAAGAGAGAGTTAAAGAATGACTGCATTTATTTGCATGACATATATATATATATATATATATATATATATATATATATATATATGTATATATATCCATGAGTAGGCCTGCCCTGGTTGGGAAAGGGGTTACTGCCTTCTTTATATATATATATATATATATAGAGAGAGAGAGAGAGAGAGAGAGAGAATATATATATCGAACATATATAAAGAATATATAAAGAAAAATATATATAAAGAATATATAAAGAATATATATATATATTATATATATAAAGAAGGCAGTAACCCCTTTCCCAACCAGGGCAGGAAGGCCTACTCATGGAAAATTACCAATTTAGGGCCTAAGTGACCTTTTCATCCTGAAGTAACCTTTTATCCTGAGCTCTACAAAGGCCCAGAACAAATTCCTGTTAGAGGTTATGAGACCCCTGCCCAGAATCTGCTATCTGGCCTGAATTGCCTGAATTGCATTCCTGCACGTATGCATAGCCGTTGCTGACCTACAATCCCACACGTGTGTCTAGCCGCACCAAATATAGAAAGAAGTATTGAGTGGACCCCATTGGTAGGTGATGGTAACTTGTTACAAAGTGATTGGCTGCCTATGTGTAGACCTTGATGTAATATTTAAAATCTATTGTATGGTTATGTGTGGGCTTTTTCTGGAGCGGCGGGAATTATCTCTTAAAAGATCCTCCCTGCAAGGGCTCGGGGCTCTTAGCCGCTGACTGCTTGTGGTCATGCTATGAACCGGGTATACTCGAATATTAATAAAAACCCTTGCTTTTGCATAGGACCTGGTCTCTCAGAGTTTTCCTTGATAGGCGAGGCGTTCCAAGGTGCAAAACGTGGATCAGGAGGTCTTACCAAAGTGGAAATTACCGCAAATGTGTGGGAGTTGGAGGTTGGGTAAGTTCAGTGCAGTTGTAAAAGGTGTTACTGTCACAGGTTCTGGTATACAATACAACAATAGGAAATACCCTGAACTTAGGTTCCTAGCTGGGCCCAGCCATGTATAGGTTTAGAATCCTAGGCCAAGATAGCCAGTGCCAAGTGCTAAGGAGAGGAGAGGGAGAAGGCAAGAAGCCAAAATGCCAAAGACGGCCTTCTCCTTTCTCCTATATTATTTTATAGATAGAAGCCCACCAAAATCTTCTAGCCCAGCCCATAATGGGCTATCTAGAGATGAAACCAGGTAAATGATCCTTTTGAAATGCAGATCTTTAGGTGTTGGCAGAAGGTAGATCAAAGGATATGCGAAGGAAGGTCTGATGTATACTGCCTGTTAACAGATAACAGATAAGTCTTATGGCAGACTGTCTCCCAATGGAGTTAGTATGTATAATTCCCTAGTGAGACTGTTAATCAAGCTGCAGTTACATAGACAAGGCTATCTTAGGTCATTTCTCTGCGCATTTCCTTGTTGGCTATAACTAGCCCAAGATGGAGTCTAATGGACAATGCTTAAAGTTAGGCAGAAAACAGGTTTTTCTTGTTCTTCTGTCTGACATGTCCTTGCCATCACGGGCTAGTCCAGAAGGCTGCATTAGCAACTGTAATGCGTTCTTTTGTTCATCTCATCTTACCTAGATAGCACCCACTGCGGGTTTTTGGTTCCTGGATGTCTCCTTCCTATTATTCCTAAGTCCTATGCAAAGAATGTAAAATGTCTTTGTAATGTAAGCCATGCAAACTTTAAGCTGTATTGCCCTTTGATAGGATGGGATAAGAGAGTTGGAGTCCTTGTGGAGGTCAGTCAGCTCAAGTCAGTCAGCTCAGGTCAATAAGCTCTGTTCAGTTAGCTGTGGTCAGTCAGCTGCCAAGATGAGAGCTGCTGCCCTCCGGCTGGTGATCACTAAAAATATTAATGGATATATGTCATGTTCCTGGAGTCTCATCTCTGTATCTCTGACCTGACAGGACATTCCTGCTTCATTTAGGTGTGTCCTATGGTTCAAGCTTCCCAAAAGCCAGAGCTGATTTCCTGAGTCAAAATCTCCCTAGCAGTGCTGGGAGGGGCTGCATCTCTGAACCAGAAAGGAGTTCAGAATGTAATTTGTAGGAAATGGCATTAATGCCTTTTACCATGAATATATAGCCAGCTGATTCCAGATTCTAAGTCCCACTAAGGTCCAAAATCCATCAGAATAATTCATTCTGTTATTACCTTTAGAATTAGAGACACATCAGTTTGCCCAGAGGTGCAATGGTATGTCTTTTTGAACTAGGAGATGTGATCACATTATGGTTGATTCAATGTGGTCAGTACTCTACATGTATGTTCCAAACAGGGAGCCGTGGGAGCAGGAAGAGTATTGAAATGGGGCAAATAAGATTCATGATAAAAATGTTTATGCCGTATACAATTATGAAATGAATCAAATTGTGCCCAAGTTCCCATTGTGTCTGCTCTGGAGATTCCCTAAAGGCAGGGAGTAGCTCTTCACATAATCTAGGTATTGCCAGAGCCTGAGACTCAGCAGGACGGTCACCCAACACAAAGGTATTTTTTTAAAAAAGACCCTAATCTATAGCCACTTGCAAAAACTTAACCAGAAATGTATTGAAGAGTCTGAAAAATGTAAAGTCTGAAACCATAAGACTCTTAGAAGAAAGCATAGTGAAAAAGTTGACATTAGCTATAGCAAATACTTTTGAATATGGCACAAAAATATAAGCAATGAAAGAAAAAATAAATATCAACTTAAAAATAGCTTCCAAACAAAATAAAAATAAAAAGGTAAGCCATAGAATGGCAGAAAAAATTGAAAACTACGTATCTGGTAGGGATTAAATATAATATAGAGGGAACTTACTCAAAAATAAATATTAAACAAGCAAATAATTTAATTATTAATAGGCAATGAACCTTAAATATACAGGTACATAAAAGCATGTGAAACAGCATAAATCAGGGAAATGCCAGTCAAAAGCACAGTGAAAATTCACCTCAAAACTATTATAATAGTTCTCATATAAAAACACAGAAAGAAGGAAACTTTTTTAAATCTACTTTTATTGATTGAAGTTCTGTGATTTATAATAATGTTACTGGTGGTTTCTCAGTAACAATATTATAAATCATAATCTAACACCACACCCATTACCAGATGAGTATTCATCTCCCTCACCCAAGGATCACAACACTGTATTCAAATTCCTGCCCCCAACTCAATTGTCTAGATGAGATCTTTCTTTTATTGCCTTTGTCCATTTGTTGCTATCTTACTGTGCATCTTAAGGGCCCATACATGAGTGAGATAATTCTGTATCTATCCCTTTTTTTGTTTTTTGGGCCACACCCGATGAAGCTCAGGGGGTTACTCATGGCTCTGCCCTCAGGAATTACTCCTGACAGTACTCGAGGGACCATTGGGATGCCAGGGATCGAACCCAGGTTGGCTGCATGCAAGGCAAACGCCCTACCCACTGGACTATCGCTGTGGCCCCTGTATGTATCCCATTTTAACTAGTAACAATCTCTCTAGTTCTATCCACATTGCTACAAAATGGCATGATTTTGTTCAAGGAAATGAAATTTTGGTGGACTATTAGAAGGAAAATGATGTGAGCGCTGTGAGAGAGTACAAATATTATATATATGTATGTGTGTATATGTATATATATGTATGTGTGTATATATGTGAAATAGAATCAATGTCTAAAGTAACACAGATGCTACTAATTTTATAAAACAATATTCACAACAGCCATGTTGTAGATACATGACTAAACATTTTTTAATGTGTGGCACCTACTATTAAATAACAAAAAAGATATATATATATATATATATATATAGATATATATATATATAAACTTTCAGTATCTGTATTTCAAACCATAATGTTCAGAAGGAAAGAGAGCCTGTGAGAGAGGCAGAGGAGAGAGAAAGAGACAGAGAGAGGGTGGAGAGAAAAGGAGAGAGAAAGAGAGAGAGATCTCATGTAGAGGCAGAAGCAGGCTGTGAATAGGGGTGCAGGGAGAGAAATTGAGAACATTGGTGGTGGGAAATGTACAATGACGAAGTAATGGGTGTTGGAACATTCACTTGATCACTTGATCACTTGATATCCCGTTATTCATCGATTTACTGAGCGGGTGCCAGTAATGTTTCCATTTGACCCTATTACGTGCCAGTGTAGACCAATGGCATCTGTCTGTTTCGGGGATATTAAGAGCTTCGAACTGTTTGTTTAGGGTCCTGATAAGGAAGTCTGACCATCTTGCAGGTGGGCAGCCACGCAATCTTTTGGCATCCCATGGGATCCAATGGGTAATGGTTCTAGTCCAAAGGTCATCTCCAGATTGCATTATATGACCAGCCCATCTGATTTTCAATGTTCTGGCAGATGAGACAGCGTCCTTGATTTTAGAATAGCGACGGAGGTCGGAACTCCGGATTTCCTCTCTCACTTGAGTGAGGCATGATATTCCAAGCATGGCTCTTTCAATTCCTCTTTGGGAGACACAAATGGTATTCTCATCCTGCTTTCGTAAGGCCCAGGTCTCTGAGGTGTATGTCAATGCAGGGAGAACAGTGGAGATGTGCCCGTAGCCGGAAGTTCTTTGTTATTTTGACTATTGTTTCGATGTTTTTGAAGGCAGTACATGCCGCTCTTTTCCTTCTATGCAACTTAGGTTTCAGGTCATTCATCATGTTGACTTTTCGATGTAGGTACACATAGCTGTTGCATTCAGAGATGTTTGTTCCATTGAGAGTGAATGGGGCCTTACATGACTTGGAACATTACATGACTAAAATCCAATCACTTGATCACTTGTCATCCTGATATTCATTGATTTGCACGAGGGGTGCCAGTAACGTTTCTGTTTGACCCTATCATGTGCCAGTGTAGCCCAAAGGCATCTGGTTGCTTCAGGAATATGAAGAGCCTCAAACCGTTCTTTCAGGGTCTTGACAAAGAAGTCTGACCATTTGTAGGTGGGTAGCCATGTGATCTTTTGAAGGCCCATAGGATCCAGTCAGTAATGGCTCTAATCCAGCAGTCATCTCCAAATCACATTACATGTCCAGCCAATCTGATTTTCGACACCTTGGCAAACGAGACAGCATCCCTGACTCTGGATCGCCAACAGAGGTCAGAACTCCGGATTCCCTCTCTATCTTGAGTGAGGCGTGATATTCCAAGCATAGCTCTTTCTATTCCTCTTTGGGAGACCCGAATAGCATTCTCATCCTGCTTTGTAGGGCCAAGGTATCTGAGGCATATGTTAATACAGAGAGAATGGGTGGAGTTGAATAGATGTGCTGAGAGCTAGAGGTTCTTTTTCTTTTAGCTATTTCTTCGTTGCTCTTGAAGGCGTTCCATGCTGCTCTCTTCCTCCTGCACAGCTCAAGTTTTAGGTTATTCATCATATTGAGTTCTTGACCTAGGTACCACATCTGGTGCATTCACAAACATTTGCTCCATTGAGTGTGAATGGGGCCTCTGGAATTAGTTCATTTTTCATGATCATTGTTTTGTTGAGATTCAGCTGTAGACCTGTCTTTCCACATTCTTGGTCGAAGTCAACCAGCATTTGTGCTGCTTGGCTAATATTTAGTGTTATTAGAATGATGTCATCAGTGAAGCAGAAGTGGTGTAGTTGCTGACTGTATATCTTCACTCTCATTCCTTTTCATTCTAATTGTCGCATGATATTCTCGAGGGTGGCACTGAAGAGTTTTGGTGAAATGGTATCACCTTGCTGAACTCCTCTTTTGACATCAATGATCACTTCCTTGTAGAATGGTGAGAACCTGGTGGTGAATCTGTAATAGAGCTCACAAAGGATCTTGATGTATTGGGTTTGAACACCCTGTTTGGCTAGGGCTTTGATGACCGCTTATGTCTCAACAGAATCAAAGGCTTTCTTTAAATCAATGGAACGTGACACAGAGCGACATGTTGAACTCCCTACAAACCTCGACATGAGCTTGGTTACCGTGTGGATATGGTTGATTTGCTGAATCCTTTTCGAAGCCTGCTTGCTCTCATGGTTGTCCTTCATCTAATGTTCTGCCAATCCTGTTCAGGATGACTCGAGTAAACAGCTTTTAGATGACCGACAACAGGCAGATGGGGCAATAGTTGCCAATGTTGTGGATGTCTCCCTTCTTGAACAGTAGAACTGTCCTGATGATTTTCCATTGGGAGGGCACCTTGTATTCAGACAGGTAGCATGTGAAGAGCCGAGCCAGTGTATTGATGAGAACTGATAGCTGATTCTTCAGGAGTTAGGGTCTGACTTTTTTCTGGTCTGGTGCTGTTCGCTTCTTTACGGACAAAATGGCATGTTGGATTTCAGAAGAGAGAATGTTGGGAATGACATAGCCATCCTGCGGAATTTGGTATGTGGGCAGTTGGACGTGGCTATCAAAGAGATCCGAGTAGAAGCCATGGATATTTCCATTGCCCTTCTGGAAGATGAGATCGATCCATCAGGACATCCGGTGGGCAGTCATATGTATGTTAATGTATATATACATATGTTATATGTATATGTATATGCATATGTATATGTGCATATGTACATATATGCATATACAGATATATGCATATGTGTATATGCATATATGTATGTATATATACATATACATATACATGTATATGTGCTTATATACATATGTATATGCATATATACATATGTACATATGTATATACATATCTATATGTATATAGATACACATATATGTGAATATATATGCAGAAATAGATTTTTATAGTATATATAGTTTTTATATACTTGGATATATATTTTTTCATCATATTATACATTTTGCCACTTGTCACTTGTCTTCCCATTGTTCATCGATTTGCTCAAGCAGGAGTCAGTAACATTTCTATTCGTTGGGAATGATGTCCATTATTTTTACTGTTTTTGGCATATTGAATACATCATGGGTAGCTTGCCAGGCTCTGCCATGGCTCTGGGTTCATCCCAGTGGACCCATATATTACAAAAGTAAAATATCCACTTTTTGGGGTAGAGAGATAGTTCATTGGTAGGATACTTGCCTTGCATGTGTCCATCCAGCCTGTGTTCATTCCCTAGGCCCCTAATTTTCCCCCAAGCACCACCAGGTTTAATTCTTGAGCAACAAGCCAGGAGTAAGCTCTATTCACAGCCAAATGTGGCCCAAACAAAAAAAAAAAAACGTAAAAAGTCTACTCGAGCAAATTACAGAACTCATGAATTGGGCAAGCCTATCTATAGTAGTTAAATAAATTGCAAAGATCTATGCAAAACGTAAGTTGATTTGGGGGTGTGGAGATAATTCAATAGGATGGGCACATGCTTTGCTTGCAGAGGAACTGGAGACAGCTATTCCCCAAGCTTTGACAAAAATGACATCTGAGCATTGGTTGGAGAGTAGCACCCCAGCAGTTCTAGAACTCAACCCAAAGCAAAATTAACAAAGCTAAAATTACTTATATGCGTAAAGAGGGCGAGAGCCCCTTGGGGCTCTCCATGGCCCCCCCCACCCTTACCGGGTCAGTGAAAAATTTTGGACCAATTATGGACCTCATTCCCATGACCTGAAGGAATGGCTTGGGCTCTTCCAGTCCTTGAGCGAGCGGATGCCCTTGGGCTACACTTGCTTGAAACAGGACGTATGGAGATGTTACTGGTGCCTGCTTGAGCAATCGATGAACAACGGAAGACAAGTGATGCAAGCGATACAAGTGATAAAGAGGGCAAGATAAAGAGAGAGGGAATTTTTCATCTTAGGCAAACTATGGGGAAAAGGCCTTGGGATAGGTTTATAGTATTTCCCTTTGGAGAACAAAAGATTGCTCATTGGGCTGACCAGAAAATTCCATACTGAACAGTTTAGACTATGTTTCCAGTGAAAGGAAGGGAGTTAAAAATTGCAGTTATGTTAGGTAATAAGTCTTGTGAACTTAACATAAGCATCTCAATTTTTGTGTAATTTTCTTTCTAATAATACATACAATATTCATTTAGTTTGAAAAGTGATTTACCACGTGATTTGACTAAAATTCAAAGACATTATGCTAAGTAAATTCAGATATAAATGAGCACATTGTATTATCTAATTTATATATAAATTTTTAATAAAGTATCTTCAACTTTTAGAAAACCTAATTCATAGTAACTTAGTATAAAAAGGTGACTAGAGACTGGCACTTGTAAAAGAAAACATTAAAGCAACTAAAGAAAGAAGAATGGTGGTTGACAAGGTGGTAGGGAAGAAAACATGCGAGTTTCCTACTTAATGGCTACAGAGTTTTACAAGATCCATTCTGGAGATGGAGAGTAGTGCTGATTCTGATATATGCCCAAAATGAAGTGCTGACTCAAAATTAAAATGGGCAAACTTCTGAACTTGGACCGTGCAAAATATAATGAATATTCTCTTTACCTTGTTCTTTCCAGAAAATCCTTTAAGGGAGATAACTTCATGTAGGTTTAAGCCTTAACCAGAAATGTTTCTTAAGATTTAAAATGCATTGGAGTGTGCCTTTGAGGATCTGCTTTCAGAGAAGTTACTGACAAATCTAATGCTTATCAATTTGCAAACTACCCTTTCTAAAAAGACTTCCTTGATCCTTTCCTACTTAAGTACTTGTAGGAACAATATGGGTTCAAGATAGTTCTCTAAGGCCTGAGTCCATCTTTCACCCTGTTGGCTTGTTGCATAGTAATATTTTCCTACCTGTATTCCAGTCTTTTAACTGATATTCTCCAGTAGGAAGCAGAGGAACTGGAGCTTCCATTTCAGTACCCCATGATATGAAGACATGTAATGACACTAAATTATACACTGAGAAAGTTAAGACAGTAATTTTCATTACTTTATTTT
The DNA here is from genome assembly GCA_021461705.1 of Cryptotis parvus. NCBI lineage: Eukaryota > Metazoa > Chordata > Mammalia > Eulipotyphla > Soricidae > Cryptotis > Cryptotis parvus. Next base: position 38,166 of record JAJIBD010026291.1, read on the forward strand.
CATGCCTACTTTACCACACCAAAAAGTTTAGATATGTAAAATGAAAAAGAAGAAAAGACATGTCTGGGGAGAAAAGAGGGAGTAAAGCTCTATTAAGTGGAGCAGATCATTTCCCATGTGCCTTAGAGAAAGCTCCAGTGTGTTTACCATGCCCTCCAAAGGATCAGTACTTCAACTTTCTTTGTAACAATCTTTCACTTACTGCCTACCAACCTCTGAGCTATGCCTAGCCCTGGCTGCTAAATTCTTTCTAAGAGATTTGTATTTGGATGCTGTGCTGCCAAATTGCACATGCACCATTCTTCTACATTCCTCCACCCTCACCAATACCCCTTTCACACCGCTTAGAAAACAGAGCAATTACATGGGGTGGGGTGTGTGTAGGGAGGTGGGGAAAAATGCCAATAAATCTGTAGAAAAATATGACAATATGTCTGATCACTGTAAGGAAGACTTCATTGTTATAAATGACTATGAATTTGAATCAGCCAGCCTCTATATATAAATTATATGCTTAAGATATGAATTCCTGAAATAGAAAGACTTCCCAGTCAGAGGTAATATCCTGTGGAGTAGCATCCTTCAATCTGTTACTACAGATCTCTATTAACTGAGCTGAAAAATTAATTAAGTCAGCAGGGATTTCTTTTTTGGAATATTTCTTTTAAATATGTTTCCTTGATAAGAATTCAACAAGGTATCACTCAGATATGAATTAGAAGGAAGAAGTTGTGGTTGCCAACTGAGATTAATAATGTATTTCATAACTGAACCACAGATTTTAAGAACAAATTGAATATTCTAAGCAAAGTAGCCTGAAAGATCTAGTGCAGAAATTGGAAGAATTACCACAGGTAGTTTTTCAAGCTGTGAACCTAGACAGTTCGAGAAAGTATGAGCAAGAGTGTTGGCTACACAGCCTCCCTAGCAGGTAACAGGAATACTTCAAAATATTAGAAAAGATATATGATTCCTACAATATCCAGGGAAGTTTACATCATTAATCTTGTACAGGACCTTATTCAGCCAGACACAATGAAAGGATATTCTTATTTTAAAAAATAGAGATCTACAGGGGCCAAGGAGATAGTTGAGCAAGTAGTGTTATTGCCTAATTCCTGCACATGCCTGACCCAGATTCGACCTTCAGTACCACAATATGGTCTCCTGAGCCTTTCAGAATTAATCTCTGTAGAGCCAGTGGGAAGCCCTGAGTACTGCTGGGTGTGGCCCCAAACAAAAACACAACAAAGAAATATTATCCACAAAGTAAATTGATGCTACCTCTTAGCCTCTTAATAGAAAATAATAAGGGAGGTTCCTTTAAAGTCCCAAAAGTACATGTACTGTATGATCTTGCAATATTTTTCTTAGGCATTTATTCCAAGAATATCATTTCACCTGTATCACTTGTCTTCCCTTTGATTATGATTTGCTCGAGCTGGCACCAGTAGCACTCCATATGCCCTGTCACATGCTAGTGTAGCCCAAGGGCATCTGCTCACTCCAGGAACATAAATAGATTCAAACCACCCATCAAGTCATGGGAATTATTATTATTCCAAGAACATGAAATCATTAATTGTAAAATATATGTACACTATGCTTATGGAAGTACCATTGAGAAGAGCCAAGATAAGAAAAAACTGATATCCACAGACAAATAACTGGATAAAAAGGTATTTGTATGTGTGTGTGTGTGTGTATATATATATGTATATGTATATATATAGTTGTAGATATATGTATATATGTGTGTATACAATTAATGAATTCAACTGTTCATTTGTATCACTTGTCTTCACATTGTTTTGTTCGAGTGGGTGCCAGTAACATCTCCATTTGCCTCTGTCACGTGCTAGTATAGCACAGAGCCTCTCCTGGATCCAGGAACATGAAGAGCCTCAAACTATTCCTTCAGGTCATGGGAATGAGGCCCATTATTGTTACTGTGTTTGGCATATCAAATACAACACCAAGGCTTGTGGTTGTGCCATGTGGGTACTCATAGTTTTTGCATTTACTGATGTACTACATGGCCACAAAGCTTCGTAGAACAGGGCCCATATTCACCCTCCCCTTCTGGACACCTTTATGATCAGCCACATGGGGGAGAGCCGGTAGCAGCTCCATCTGTGCCCGTGTAATAGGTTTCCTCTCTAGGTAGGGTTCTGATGAGCTGGGCTTGACTTGGCTTTTCACTTGGGTGGAGCTCTGACAAGCTGTGAATTCGGACGTTGAAAAGGCTGCCATCATGGTGCGGGATCCTCTTTGGGGTGGCAGGCCAGGGCCCGAACCTTCCTCTCCTCCTGGAAACCTCATAATCAGCCGAGCATGGGGAGAGCTAATAGCAGCTCCATCTGTCTCTGTGAAACAGGCTTTCTAAGGTAGGGTTCAAATTCAATTATTAAAACAATAAATGTCTTATATTATGTATATATATATAATATATCGCACATAATACACACATATGTGTGTATTATATATATACACACATATTGTATGTGTGTATCATTTGTATCACTTCATTTGTCTTCCCGTTGTTCATCAACTTGCCTCGAGTATGCACCGTTACGCCTCCATATGTCCCGTCACATGCTATGTAGCCTAAGGACATCTGCTCAGTGCAGGAACATGAAGAGCCTCAAACCATTCCTTCAGGTAATGGGAATGCGGTCTATAATTGTTACTTTTTTTGCCTATCAAATATGACATGGGTAGCTTGCCAGGCTCTGCCGTGTGTGGACGGGATACTTTTTAGTAGCCTCTCATTTCATGCATTTATTGATGAACTGCCTTGCAGCTGCACAAGAAAGGAAACATCAGCTCTTCTGCTGGGTGGAGCCCCTGATGAGCTGTGGAGTCCAGATGCTGAAAATGGGGACTGTTATGGTGTGGTGTTTCCTCTGGCTTTCAGTAGGCTCTGTGGGATGGCGGGCCAGGGTTATAAATTGCCTTATCTCCTAAAAGCTTCATGATCAGCTGTGCACAGGGAAGGGCTAGTAGCAGCTCTAGCACCATGGATCTGAGTCTCTGGATCAGGCATACCTGGCTTGAAATAGATAGCCAAAGGGTGGGACTTACAAGCAGGGCTCTGATCAGCTCTTCTGCTGGTGGAGCCCTGATGAGCTGTACAGTCCAGATGTGAAAAAAATGGCAGTACTTATGGTGGGGGGGTTCCTCTGGCTTTAGTGAGGCTCTGCTAGGATGGCGGGCTAAGGCTAGTACCTGCCTTCCTCCTGGGTGCCCAAGATCAGCTGTACACAAAACAGCCAGTAGCAGCTCTGCCCCATGGATCTGAGTCTATTTGTATAAAATCAATGAACTCAATTATTAAAACAATGAAATCATGGCTCTTATGACAGTATGGATGTCTAGAAGTGACTATGCCAAGTGAAATATATCAGGAAGTGAAGAAAATTATCAAATGGTTTTACTCATCTTATTATTTTACCACCTATCTTTCCATTGTTCATTGATTTGATTGGAGCAGGCACCAGTAGGATTTCCATTTGTCCCTAGTGTGCAAGTGTAGCACAATGCATCTGCTCAGCCCAGGAACACGGCGCCTCTAAATTATTCATTAATTTTTTTTGCTTTTTGGGTTACACCCAGTGATACTAGGGGTTACCCTGGCCTCCACTCAGAATTCACCCCGGCAGTACTGGGACCATATGGGATGCTGGGGATTGAACCTGGTCGGCTGCATGGAGTTAAATGCCTTACCGCTGGACTATTGCTCCTTTCATGTTTTGATGAAGAAGTATGACCATCTGTGGAGCCACGCATTCTTTTGATGTCCTGTGGGAATCCAGTCGGAACAGCTCTAGCTCAGTGATTGTCCCTAAATCACATTATGTGTCTAGCCCATCTGATTTTTCATCTTGACAAATGAGACAACATTCCGAGTCTTGATTCATCGATAGTGGTCAGAACTTCTTGGATTCCCTCTCTCTTTGATGTGAAGCGTGATACCCAAGCTACGACTCTTCTTGGACTCTGGGATACCCAATTGTGTTCTTCATCCTGTTCTCATAGAGTTTGCAGGTCTCTGGAGTGCATATATTAGCACAGGAAAATGGTGGAATAGAAAGATGTGCCAGAGCCAGAGATTCCCTCTCATCTTCTTTACCACTTCTCGACACCTTGAAGGCATTCCGTGTTGCTCTTCTTCCTCCCGCACAGCCCAGGTGCTTGGTCATCTGTCGTTGCTAATTCTTGGACCTAAGTACACATAACTGCCGCATTCGGAGATGTTCATTCTGCTGAGAGCAAATGGAACATCAGAACTAGTCCATTTCTCATGAACATTGTTGGTCAAAGTATCTTCGTTATTTGGCTGATATTTGGTGTTATTAGAATGATGTCATCAGTGAAGTGAAGGCGATTAGTATAATTCGTCGACTAACCTCTATCATCATTCGATTCCTTCCCATTCCAGTCTGCATGACTTTTCTCAATGGGGGGGCACTGGAAAAGTCTTCAGAGAAATGGCATTCCTTGTTGAACTCCCTCTCTTTACGTTGATGATCACTGCAGAATGGTGATATTCTGCAGTGAATCCATAAACACAGCCTATGGAGGATCTTGATGTACTGAGTTTGAATTTCTGTTTAGCTAGGGCTTCATGACTGCTTCAATCTCAACAAATCAAAGGCTTAATAAAATCAATGAGCACTAAGACAGAATAGCATCTTGAACTTCACGAAACCTCAATGATCTTGGTCACCATGTGGATATGGTCGATCATGCTAAATCCTTTTGGAACCTGGCTTGCTTGCCTGGTTGTCTTCGCCTAGTGTTCTGTGATTCTGTCTAGGATCACTTAGTAAATAACTTGAAAAAACAACGGACAATAGGGAAGATTGGGGTGATAGCTGCCCTTGTGATTTCAAGTGGATGTTGCCCTTCTTGTATAACAGAATGGTCCTGCTGGTTTTCCATTGGGACATAACTGTGCATTTAGATAGGTAGTGTGATGAGCCAGCCAGTGTAATATTTATACTGGCAGCAGATTTCAGGTGCTTTGGGTCTAACCTTGTCTGGACCAATTGCCGCTGTACGCTTTATCAATAAATGTAGCATGTTGGATTCTGGGAAGGGAGAACATTAATGACATATCCATCCTGCACACTTGGCATGTGGTCAGGTGGATATGGCTATCAAAGAGATCCAAGTATAAGTCATGGATACTCTTCTCTTCCATTGCCCTTCTGAAGATGTGACTGATCCATCAGACAGGAGGGTAGTCATCTTGTGTTAGGAGTTGGTAAAGGACAGCAGGCTTTGAAAATACTTTTCCTGGCTTCTGCTTCATCTACCAGTACTGCTGCTCATCTCTTTGAGGTCTTTTTTTTAATTTTTTATTTTTACAATTACAAAGATATACAATTTAAAAGTTCATATTTGGGTTTTGGTCATACAGTGTTCCAGCACCCATCCCTCCACCAGTACCCATCTCCCACCACCAACGTCCCCGGTTCCCTCCCCCTCCCCAGCCCTCCTCCATGGCAGGTTCTTTATTTTTTTCCCTTTCTCTCTCTCTCTTCTCCTTCCCTCCAGACTATGGATTACAGAACATACATTAAAGGGTTGTCATGTGTATCTTTTTGCCTCTATTTAATGCTCAGTTCTAGGTTGGCATTAGTACCCTCGACAATTGTTAGCACACTGTTCCATTTTCTGTCTTACCCTCTGACTCCCACACGTTTGTGATAATTTCCACCTTTGACAAGACCTCCTGATATATGTTTCACTTGACCTTGGATATTGTATCATAATATGTACATATATATTTATGTTATGCAGATAAATGCAGTCATTCTGTATCTGTCTCTCTCCTTCTGGCTAATTTCACTCAACATAATCTTCTCCATGTCCATCCATTTATAAGCAAATTTTATAACTTCATTTTTCCTAACAGCTGCATAGTATTCCATTGTGTAGATGTACCAAAGCTTCTTTATCCAGTCATCGATTTTTCGGGCACTCTGGTTGCTTCCAGATTCTGGCTATTGTGAATAATGCTGCTATGAACATAAAAGTAGGGATGGTGTTTCCGCTGCGTATTTTTGGTTTCCAGAGTAGATTCCCAGGAGTGGTATGGCTGGGTCAAATGGGAGTTCAATTTCTAGTCTTTGGAGGAAAGTCCATATTGTTTTCCCAGAAAGGCTGTACCAGCCGGCATTCCCACCAACAATGGATGAGTGTCCCCTTTCCCCACATCCACGCCAGCACTTGTTGTTCTTGCTCTTTTGAATATGTGCCAGTCTCTGGTGTAAAGTGGTATCTCATTGTTGTTTTGATTTGCATCTCTCTGATGATTAGTGATGATGAGCATTTTTTTTCATATGTTTTTTGGCCATTCGAATTTCTTCCTTGCTGAAGTTTCTGTTCATTTTCTTCTCCCCATTTTTTGATGGGGTTGTTTGTTTTCTTCTTGTAAAGTTCTACCAGTGCCTGATATATCCTGGATATTAACCCTTATCAGATGGGTATTGGGTGAATATTTTTCCCATTCTGTGGACTGCTTTTGTATCTTAGTCACTGTTTCTTTTGAGGTGCAGAAGCTTTTTTAGTCTCATGTAGTCCCATATGTTTATCTTTTCTTCTAGTTGCTTTGTTAGTGATGTTTCACCTTTGAAGATGCCTTTAGCTTCAATGTCGTGGAGGGGTTTTTCCTATATTTTCCAATGTACTTTTTATGGATTCAAGTCTGATATTGAGATCTTTAATCCATTTTTGATC